>CAUYSK010004496.1:0-67796 GCA_963575035.1 Avahi laniger | reverse complement strand
TAGAAGAAATTAGCCGGGCATGGTGGCGCATGCCTGTAGTCCCAGCTACTCGGGAGGCTGAGGCAGTAGGATTGCTTGAGACCAGGAGTTTGAGGTTGCTGTGAGCTAGGCTGACGCCACGGCACTCGCCCCAGGCAAGGGTTTGTTACTTTGTCTAAAAAAAAAAAAAAAAAAAAAAAAGAATGACCCAAAACACCAGGAAACATGATTAAAACCACAATTAAAATTTCATAAAGGGACAGAGAAAAACAAGCTTACCCCAAGAGTTTCAAAGGGACACTGGGGGGAAGAAATTAAAGCTGTTTTATGTTGACAAAGAGGGAGAGAGGAAGAGAGAGAAAGAGAAGACCATGATCATCATGAGCCACCAGGACTTTAAGAAATAAAAAAAGGCATGCACAATTTATTTTTTATTCTTCAATGGAACAGATCGGGAGGATCCTGGGAAATGTATAGTTGGGATCTCAGCAAGGCAAACGGCTGTAGTGAGCCAGAAACGCAGATCCCACGTGTGTGGAACAATTAGTAGAGCACTTAGGTAGAGCCGGTCATTGTCAAATACTTAGTGAGGACCTACAGCGTGTCGGGCTCTGCAGATACAACAAGGGAAAAGACTCTCGGTTGTGAAAGGCAGTCATATAGACAAACAACAATAGAATGCAATGAAGTAGGCAGACTAAAAATACAGAGTGTGCTGATGTTGATAGATACATCAAGCCCATGTGGAAGGAGGTCTCCAGAGATACGTACAGAGAAGGAGGGAGCGGAAGGGAGAGAATGGTTGACTATCTCCCGGGGGCAAGCTGAGCAATGTCCTATTTTTCAGTCCCTGGCAGACATTATTAGTCAATTCTGGCCCTCTCCCCCTCAGCCTGGATGCAGCAGTGATGGAAGCCGGGATCCTTTTGCCACTGCACTCCAGGTACCTGCAGACAATCCATGAAAGTTGACACAGCAAACAGAATCATTTGGCCAACCTGGCTTTAGAGTCTGGGGCTCCATGACAAAGGCTGAAGTACCCAATTTTGCCCATGTCTAAGAGACTGAATAAAGGTAAATTAGCTAATCATACTTAGCAGACACAGAAGTAAGAAGGGCAGACAAGGTTGGCCGTGTCGACAGCACGTGAGCTTGCAGATGAAGCTGCATGTATGATGGGGCCTCCAGGTGGGCACAGGGTCAGAGCAAAAGAGACAGAAAGATCGCGAGGAATTCTCTCCCCAAACTGTGAAAGTGGCATGGATCCTCCGTTATAGAAACATACAATCAGCATATCAGAATACGGGAAAATTGCATTCTATAAGCACTTGATTTATGACAGTTGAACTATTTGGGCTTGTTGAAGAAGGACAGAGAGACAGATGGACTGACAACAAAGGGTGACCATGAGACACAGCACAGGGAACCCCCCCTGAATGGTGCTCAGCGAGCCTGCGCCCACACACGCCTGAGATGCGGCCCCTGCTGCCCCCTCAGTTGCCTCCAGACTGTGACTAGCTCTCAGTGCCTACAGGTGACTTGGAGGCTATTTCAGAGGTCATTTGGACTCTCTCTGCGCTTGGCCCCCCGTGCAACTTAACCTGCAATTCCCCTGTGTGTAGTGTCCTCGATCAGGCTACTGTGGTCCTTGGCCAAGGCTGGAAAGCCCATCATCAATTCTTCCCTCTCCAATTCCCTTATTAGTCAGTCGCCAGCTGCCACATTACATCAGACCAGACATTGTACGACGCGCTTGATGAGCTGGGCTTCCTTTGAATCAGTCATGCTCTATTCACATCTTCCGAAAGAACCACGGGGGACTGTCCTGAATACTTGACTATATTATATTATATTCGGGAGACACCCTTGACTACTTAATGGGTCTAGGACATATCTTGGACTCATTAGAAAATCATTTACCACTTGGTAACATTTTCCAAACATTTTTGCAAATTCTGGAGGCATGCATGGTTCTCTCTACACCACTATGTAAGATGTGGGGAGGAATCGCTCATAAGCCAAGTAACATGGTCGGGCCAGAAAGGATTTCTGAGGGCCGCAGTAATGAGTCAAAGCTAACAAGATGAAATCTAATTGTATAAATGTCAAGCCCTGCATGTGGTGTTCAAAATGAACTGTATAAACCACAGGAAGGGATACATGTGGAGTGGCAGCTGGTCATGTGATAAAAGCCAGGATGGCAAATCCCAGCTTTGCATGTTGCTCCCACGCCCCCAGCCCCCGCACCTGCGGCAAACACCCCCAATCAATCCCGGCCTCAGAATCGAAGTCCAACCACAGCATTTCTCTCAACACAGCACCCCAAGTTCCCGCCACCCACAGACCGGAGGAGCCTATGGAAAGAAACCGACTTGCCGCCCGGATGCCACTTCCCAATCACTGCCCTTACACTCCCACCTGATATGCCAGCCGTCTCATCAGTGGCTTTTCTGGCCAGGGGGGAGGGCCTCTCCCAACAAAACGGACCTTTGTCTTCCTCTCTTTGTACCAGAACTTTCCTAGGAATGAATATTTTGGTGCGTTTCATTGATCTGAGTCATAGCAGCTGGAACTGGCAGCTCTAAGTTCCCAGTATAAATGGGCCTCAGGGAGCTGTTTCATCAAAGCAATTTATTCAGAAGCCACTGTCCTAAAGGTCACTAACAGCAAGGTCACTGACATTCAGGGGAGAATGAACTCATGACCTCACACTCCAACACTATCAAACTGCCTGTCTGCAGTTCCCTGCACACCATCCTCTTTGCGAGGGACGCCTCAGCCGCCTCTTCAGCTGACGACTCAGCCCTGTGGTCACCTATTTTGAAAACCTTTCCTTGATGGGCCGCTTGCCATTGCCCTAAATGGCCTTCCTCTGAGCCCCCTGGTACTCCTGTCTACCTCTGTCTGAGCACTTTCCCATGAGCATCTCACACGTGGAGCTACCTGGCCACAGGCAGTGTGTTCTATAAATCCCCAGTACCCAGCATAGCACCAGACACCTACATGTCCTGCCTGGGTCTTTGCTCCTTCCCTTTGGCGTGCACCTGTGGGTGGGGGCGTGGGAAGGCAGGGGAGAGAGAGGTTGTAGATCCCGTCCATGGGCTGGAATGGGCCAGGAAAGCTGGGCAGCCGAGGCATCACAAAGAACAGGCCACAGCAGGGACCCTCCATAGTTTGATGACATGAGAAACACCTGGAGGACTTATTTAAAATACTGAATTGTAGGCAGTACCCTAGACCCAACATGTTAGAATCTCTGGAGACTCAGGAATCTGCATTTTTAATTGTTCCAGGTGATTCTTAGGCATGACGTATCTGAGAACTCTGTCCCTAGGGACATGTGAACCAGAGAGACCATCCGCCAGGAGTCTAGAAGAGAAGATGGGGGCAGGGCACCCCTTTCCTGTGTCCTAGCACCTTCCTTCCCCAAACAAGGCATGGACAGCCTTGGAAATATGGCGACCACACATCCTGGATTCTCCATGTCTCCTGATGTAAACATTCTGTCCCATTGTTGGGTCGTGTGCATGGCAGGTATATCTTGGCTTTCAGTTGGGGTCAGAAAATAAAGAAGGTGGGCACCATCATTACCCCCCACTCCTAGATGAGGAAGCTGAGGCCTAGAGAGGTTAAATAACGAGTACACAGTCACGGGGCTTATGAGTGGTGGTGGAAGAGGGACTTAAACCCTGCGTCAATCTGACTCTAATACCTACCATTTTTAGCCACTGCCCTCCAGCAGTGGCCTAGAATGAAGAATTTCCTCTTAATGGGAAAATGTTGCAGAGAAGAGCTCCCTTCCCCTCTCAGTCATCGATCGGATAACACATTAACTGGCAGCTGAGACTAGAATGATACCCAGGAGATAAAGCTCAACTCAAGACACACTCCCCTAAGTGCAAATATCTCAGTCCCCCCTTTTGCCTCGGCCTGTGCCTCAGGCCCCAGAGATTCACCTGCTGCACCCAGCAGAGTCCCAAAGTGCCTTCTCATCACTAGGCAGTGATGACAATAAGCCCAATTAGTAACTCAACACGCAGGGATGTCACCTCACAAACACGTATGGTAGTTACTGGCCCACAAGCCCCACCAAACCATAGGGCACCTTTGAGGTCACAACTGGCCCTTATTCATCTTCATTTCATTGACACCTGGCTCAGGGCTGGCACACAGAAGGCAGTGAACCAAAGGCACCATAGGCGAAATACACTGCTTGGTGCTGTGGGGATGTTGACATTTAGAAGACACAGTCCCGGGGTCACTGAGACAAGCATACAGGTGACTGCAGGGCGAGGCAGGGTAAGGTGAATTATTATTCAATAAGCGTAACATACGCTTAACCGGAACAGCCTAACCCTAGATCACAAGAACAGTCTCTAGAGATTGTACTTCTGAGTGCGGGGGCATGAACCCAATAAAGATATGGAGCAAATACAATCTCTGCCTCTTGGCCAACTACTGAGGGTAAAAGTAACAATGCCCACCCAGATGGAGGTGATTTCCCTGGTCCCCCCCCACACACACCTGCTTTGAATGCGTGGTTAAGAAGAAAACAGGTAGCAGATGGCTGAGGAAAGGGAAGTTGTGGCTACTAGCTGGGCTCACTGTCCCGCCAGAGCCAGCCCGGGGTGCTTCTCCTGCTCTGATTTCTGTCACGGACCCACCTGTCCCAGTGAGCTGGGGAACAAGCAGCAGATGCCCCTCAAGGTGCCATGTGCCGTGAGCTTCTCTCAAGAATGCATGAGTACAGGCTGAACGTTAACCTTTATTCTACCAAGCTCTTTCCAATACTTAGCAGCAGAACCAAAGTTCAGACAAAAGCCGAGATTTCAGAATTATTGGATTTGCTCTATGTACATGTAAACAGCTGTTACCAAGAAGGGCCTTTGCAGAGCAGAGACTGAGTGCTGGGAGAGAGGGACCCTTTCGGATGGATTCTATCTGCCCACAGAGATACACACTGGGAAGTTTCTGTGCAAAGCATGCTTGGCAATGTCATGTTGAGTTTTGTTGTTGTTGTTTTAAGACAAATTTGGTGAATGAGCCTGCGTCTTTGGGTAGCCACGTGCTCCATAAAGCAGAGATAATGGCCAGCGGGGCCCTGAGGGATCCTGGGTTGACACCAGCTCAAATTTCAGTTGTCCCTGCTGACTGTCATAAATTCCTTTAGGAACACAGCCCTCTGAGGCCCACAAGAAGTGTGCACCAACAAGCCAGCAAAATGGAAAAGGAAAAAAAAAAGAAAGAAAGAAAGGAAAAACATGCCACATCACACCAGTCTCCTCTAGTAACTGTTACATGAGCTGAAAGAAAAGAGACATAGTATGAGGTTCAATAACCATGGTTGCCAGAACCCTGGACAATTTTCTTTGCAACGGAGCCAAAGAGAAAGCTGCCCCAGTTTAGCCCGGAGAAAACAGTTTCCAATGAACTGAATTTCCTTGCAAGGTAAAGCAGTTTGCTCCAGTCTTATTAAAAAATGGCCCTCGAATCCTCGCTCAGAGTTTGCTGTACAAACAGTCTTTTTTTTAATTGATAAAGAGAAGTATAAATAAGCCTTGAAACAGCCAATGGTTTTAAAATCTTTTTTTGATAAAGTGATATGAGCTGACTGAATACAGATAGAAGAATTTTGTTCTTCTATATCAAATCCCCTCTCACCGTCTTTCTTCCTTTCTAAAATCAAGAAATTACACATATCTTAAAATTGTAACACACACACTCTCTCTCTCTCTCTCTCTCTCTCTCTCTCTCTCTCACTCTCTGTTCCCCAATACGAGATAGTACCAAAAGAACTGGGAAAGTTAAATCTCTGCTCTCTGCAAAGTGAAAAACAGCATAGGTAGGTTTTAAAAAGCAAACTGGCATTTGACCCACAGGAGTATTTTAACTTAATAAGTTGAGCCATTGCCTCATCTGCTTTCTGAGAATTCAGCCAGTGGAAGCCAGGAGCAGAGCAGAGACCTGTGAGTAGCAGGGCAGTGTTGGGCTGCGAGAGAGGAGAGCCAGGAGGAGGGACCCCGAAACGTCACGCCTCGTTGATGCAGGGTCGTGGGGCCTTCCCCTGAAGGAGCGGGTGCAGGTATGCAGGCAGGAAGGGGCTAGCTACAAGCCCGGACAGAAAGCTCCACACCCCTGTGCCACCAGGGGCAGAGTTTGTCTTTGGGGACACTTCTGTCATCATTTTGGCTTGGTTGGGTTGTGCAAACATTACAGGAACCCCGTCTTTGTGTTCGGTGCTGGGGATACAGTACGAGAACCAGCCTCAGCTTAGGAGGAGCTTACAACCTTATGGAGAAGACGGATTCCTAAGATTCAGAAAAAGCACAAGTGACTAGAACCTGAATGAGAGCACCAATCCCACAGTGGAGGATGGGGGTGGAGGGAGATTCCTGGTCAAGGTGATGAGTGTTTTATTATTATTAAGTTATTTTAGGATGAGCAAATGTTGGCTAGGCAAAGAGTTGCAGTGGACATTTGGGCAAAAGGGTGGCATGTGCAAAGGTCTGGAGGCCCGAACACGTGCATCCCGGTAACCACAGGCGGTGTGGAATGGCCGGGTCCTAAAGCACAAGATGGGGAGACAGGAAGGCAGAGCCACATGGGCGGGCTGCACATGCCTCCTACATAAGAAGTCTGGCTTCATTACGGAGCCAGTGGGGAGCACTGAAGGGTTTTAAATGCGCCCATCCTACTGCAGGGCATATTCTCAGGGGTCTGGACTCAGCTCAGGCTTCACTCATCTCCATTCCTGACCCAACCCAAAGCCAGTCCCTCCAATATGGCCCCGACCTCTGCTTTCCCTCTCATCCTCTCACCCAGCCTGGTCTCGGGTGGCAGCTGATATTGCCCTATGTATATATTAATAGAGAAGGCACCAGAGAGAATTTTAAAGCATCTCCTTTGTCTTTAGGGATTGAGTTTCTGCCCCTTTTTTTTTTATCTAACCCTGGACTGAATCTACCCGAAGGAGTTTCAGGTAGTGAAGCAGACAGTTTAGATCAGTGATTGGGCCCTTTCAACTCATCCCTCTTTGGTGTTCAACTCCTCTACTTAGTTACTCCAAATTTCAAATGAAATAAATATTAATCAGACGTCAACTGACACTGAGTGTGAACTCCCACCTCTTCCTACAAGTCTGCCAGTACTGTGGAAGCTAAAAGGACAAAACCCACATTTCCCAGACTCTCTTGCAGCTAGGGTTCTGTGTAAGAATTAGGTAACCCCAATTAGATACACTCACAAAAAATGAGGCAAGGTAGATGCTGTCCTTGCTGGCAATCAAGGTTGTAGAAAGCCAGTTAATTGCAGCAGCCAGACAGAGTGTTCATACCCACAAAGATGTCAGTTATGGTGGCAACAGCATCCTTATTACACTGACGTGCTCTTATGTGGTGGTCCCCAGACTCTCACTCTTCCAGCCCTTCCAACAATTACATAAGCACCTGATTCCCTGTATTAAATCCCTTTCTGCCTAAAATACCTAGAAAGCTTTGTTTCCTGCAGTGGCCCTGGTGGTTCCATCAGTCCTCAACATATCTGCCTTCCTGATGCTTCACTCACCCACAGTGGGCTCCTGCTGAGGATTCCAAGTGCATTGCAACAGAAAAATACAACTGGGCATGCTCAGTCCTCTCCTCCAAGCTCACCTGAAGGCCTGACCCTCTGTGCTTTGGGAAAGTGAAGCCCAGCCTCCTCCCTTCCCCATACATCCGCATGTCCACACTCACCCTTCCTCTGCAGGGACACCCCCAGGTGCCTGACCTGTGCACATTCCCCAGTCCACTAAGAAACAGTGTACACTTTGATACAATGCTTCATTTCCTCCATGCTTACTTAACTCAGCCTTGGTTTTAACTCCCTAAACATACTGGGACAGTATATTACACGAAAGGAAAACTACTGAGCCAGCGACCTGTTTGCTCCACACTCAGTGCTTGAACGCTGGGCTCCAGCTGCTCTCCTTACTCCATCAAGCTTGACGCCCAGTGTTAGGGTTGCTATGGAAACCAGAAATAACATTTCAAGACTCCCTCACAGCCTTGGTGACTTTGGTTTCTAGGCTGTTCTAACAAATGGTCTTTCTTGCAGCTGATCACTAAGATGAAGGCCAGTTAATAAGACAGCAATTTTAATGAACTGAAATGGTGTTTCTTCAAGATCCAATAATAAATAGCAAGGCACTCAGGATTTGCAAATTCTGAAATTGAACAGGGACTTGAAAGGCTGGATTCAATTTTCCTGTTCTACAAAGGGCCAGGCAGGATCATGGTGGAAGCTGCCTGTGTCCCCTTCACCACACACACTCTCTACCCCGGGTAAGGTACTTGATCTCTCTAACCTTCAGGTTCCTCTTCTGCAAGATGGGGACAATAACTGCACCCACCTCAGAGGATTGCTGTGAGGACTAAATGGGCGAATATGTGTAAAGTGCTTAGAATGATTCCTGGCACAAAGCAGGAGCCAACTAATCCTTTATTGTTATTACTATTTCCACCTGGTATTGCACCAAGGGCCATGTGGCAGCAACGTGGCATAGCAGGGACAGCGCCAGACTAGGAGTCCAGAGCCTGCGTTCTGGTTCCCACTCTGCCACCGGCTAGGCAACACTGGCTGCATACTTTCATTTTATTTTACTTTGGCTATGTCACTTTTAATCTCTAGTGTTCGTTCTTTTCTCCTGTAAGGTGAAAGGGTTGGACTAAATGATATGTCTAAGTTCTTTTTTCAGTTCCAGTGTGCTATAGTTCTAACTAAAATAAGTGAAATAGAGATGTTTATATCCATATGTATAACTATAGCTAATATGTTTGCAGCTATGGTTATATATCGATACAATGCTAAACGTTGTACGTGCTCTAACTTGTTACTCCTCACAACAACCTATTGTCCCTATTTTATAGGAAGGAAAACCGAAGCTCAGAGAGGTTAGGTAATTTGCCCATGGTCACACAGTTAGTAAGCAATGAAGCAGGATTTGAATGTAGGGAGTCTGACTCTAGAACTCACACCCTTCACAGTTTTGCTACAGGAAGCAATAAACACACACACACAGCTATCTATACAAGAGTACAACCTGCATGGCTTTATATTACGTTAATGGTCCCTAACAGTACATATTCTCCAGGCTGTATCCATAAATTCCCAGCAGCCTGGTATTGTTTAAAAAGGCTTTGGGAAACTTGCCACGAAATAAAGTAATTCTTAGTTCTTCATCACACTCTGGAGATTGTTCAACTCCAGCACCATCCTTCACCGGGATGATGACGTTCACCTCCTAACCTGTGTTTGCCTTTGCCCTCTAAGACTGTTCTCAATCCAGCAGCATGAGTGATCCTTTAAAAACCAAGCGAAAACCCAGGAAACTCAGTTCTAAGCCCTGGGCTGCTGCTAGTCCATCACTTCACCTTGGACGAAAGATAGTATTTCTGGGCTCTGGTTCCTTCATCCTGGCTTCCTAACTTTTGTTTGTATGAGGAACCCCCATGGCAGTCTGGAGAAGCCCATGATCCCTTTTCAGAATAAAGCTTTTAAATGCTAATATAAAATGCATCCCACTAGGGTGACTATTATTTTTTTTTTTAATGGAAATTAACAGGTGTCAGTGTGGATGTAGAGAAATTGGAACCCTTGTGCATTGCTGGTGGGAATGCAAAATGGCGCAGCCATCGTGGAATACATTTTGGTGGTTCCTCAAGAAGTTAAACATAGAATTATCACATTTCCCGGCAAATTCCACACCTGCGTATATATCCAAAAAAACTGAAAGCAGGGATTTCAACAGATCTTATATGCCAGCGTTCATAGCAGCATTATTCAAAAGAGCCAAAAGATGAAAACAACCTAAGTGTCCACTGATAGATGAACGGATAAACAATGTGGTGTATATATAGAGACAATGAAATATTATTTGGACATTAAAAAAATGAAATTTCGATAGATACCCTGAAAATGTTAGGCTAAATGAAGAAAGTTAGACAGCAAAGGATAAATATTATATAATTCCATTTATATGAAGTATTTAGAATAGGCAAATTCATAGAGACAGAAAGTAGAACAGAAGTTACCAGGGAATGGGGGAGGTAGGAATGGGGAGTTATTGCTTAATAAGTACAGAGTTTCTATTTGGGGTGATGAAAAAGTTCTGGAAATAGTGGTGATGACTGCACAACACTGTAAATGTACTTAATGCCATTGAATATACACTTATAAATGGTTAAAATGGTCACTTTTATGATATACATTAATATATTAGGTCATTAAATATGGAATGTCTGATTTCAAATCAGAAGTGTACAATTAATCAAAGAAGTGGTACAATTAATCAAAGTGTGCGCCTAAACTAGAGACACGGTTTTGTCATCTTAACAGTAGCTTGCTTATGCCATCAGTGAAGAAGCCTGGAGAGCAAGTAGCAATTAAATCATTAAAGGCGTTTTCCACAGCTTGTTGAGAATTGAGTATTTGTCCTTGCAAGAAGTGGTCCAAAGCCTGGAAGGAGTGGTAGTCAGCTGGCGCAAGGTCTGGTGAATACAGTAGACGACAAGAGAGTTTCCAAGTCCAGCCTCTGTAGTTTCAGCATCGTTGTTTGTGTGACACGTCGTCGAGTGTTGTCTTGCAAGAGGACCGACCTGTCTCTATTAAGCAATCTTGGCTGCTTAATCGTAAGCATCTTCATCATTTCATCCAGTTGGTTACAGTAGACATCCGCTATAATTGACTGACCAAGTTTCATGAAGCTGTAGTGGATAATACCAGCGCTGGACAACCAAAGAGACATCATTAGCTTTTTTTGATGAATATTCAGTTTTGGACTGTGTTTCAGCACTTCTTCTTTATCCAACCATAGTGCTAAAGAGTTGCAATTGTCAGAAATAATCTGTTTTTCATCACATGTAACAATACAGTGTAGAAATGTTTCACTTTATGTCATGACAGCAAAGAAAGGCAAGCTTCGACACGATTTCTCTTCCGATGCTCGTTTAATTCATGCGGTACCCATCTATCCAGCTTCTTTACCTTGCCAATTTGTTTCAAATGGTCCAATATTATTGGAATAGTAATGTCAAACCTTGTTGCTAATGCATACACAGGTTGAGATGGATTCTCTTCCACTACAGCTTTCGGCTCATCATTATCCATCTTGGTCTCAGGTTGCCCACGTGGCTCATTTTGAAGAATTAAAATCACCAGAACGGAACTTCTCAAACCACTGACCTACTGTGCGTTCATTAGCCACATCCTTCCCAAATACTTCGTTGATATTTCAAGCTGTCTGCACTGCATTGGTTCCATGATGCAACTCATATTCAAAAATAACTCAAATTTTTGACTTATCCATGGTTTCACAAAAATTGCTCTAAAAAGAATTTGAAAGATAATCACAAGCCAAACTGTGTGTTTTAAAAGAATAAGGATGTGCTTTCACAATAAAAATAAAACAAGAAGTGTGAAAGTGAAATGTCAGAGACATCGCATCAACTGTCAAACTTAGTACTGAAGGAAATAGGACATTTCATACTTAATAACCTAATATATATAATTTTTACCACAATAAACAAATAATAAATGCAAAGGATTAGAAAGGAGGCTAATTATTTGAACCACAGTTATTAAGATATTAAAAAGAAAAAAACTGGGGATATAGTAACATATGTACTTTTTAAAATAACATAAGATCAAGAGGTAGGTCCACTAACTAATTTTGAAGTAGTGATGAACACAAACAATATTTGGAGCTATCTCTTAACTCTAATTTGCCAGTGAAAATATCTGTGATCTCTACTGGTGACACAGTACTGCTACTACTCCTGTGATTTTCTGCTTACAATCATAATAGAAAGAAATGCTAAATTGCAGTTAGAGGTTAGTGGAAAATGATGTGATTTTTTCCCATCCAAATTATGGACCCACTGAAGTCTACCCCAGGGCTCTTTGGGGGTCAGTGGGTCCCAGGTTTAGAATCTCTCAACTAAATAATCTCTAAACTCTCTTCCAATTAAAATGACATGCTCTAGAAGTGACTTCTGATTTCATCTGTATATCGGGGATAAATGGACATCTCTGATCAGATTTTTCTTATCTATAAACTGTAAATCATTAAAAATTTACCTCTCAAGGACTTTGAGAAGATAAGAGATATAAGATAAGCAATAGGTACTTTGCAAAGCTAAAGTTCTTCCATAAATACCAGGTATTATCAGAGAAACCCAAGAGTCTATAGAGACTATTCTCCCTCCAACACAGATATCCATTCCCCAGGTCTCAATGTTTCTTTGGAATTTTTACTAAGAGTTTTGTGATCTACAGGAACAAAACATTAGGCACTTTTTGTTAAAGAATATCATATTCCCTATTAAAACACAGCTCAGTATTATGAACTGTAATTTATGCGAACAGATTTCAAAATGTAGACAAATGGGAAGATTTTTAAGGAAAATACCAATTACTAAATCAGACTCAAAAAGAAATACAAAAGTCAAATAGACTAATGGCTTTTAAAGAAATTAAATTAGGTTTCAACTATATCCCCGCTACAAAAGGCATCAAACCCAGATGGTTTTATGAGTGAATTTACCAGCTCTTTATGGAACAGATAATCCCCATTTTATAAAAACAATTTGTTCTTATGAAGCTAACTTAACTTTAATACCAAAACCAGACAGTGCAAAAATAAAGAAAATTATAAGGCATACTAGCCAATTTCATTTATGAATCCAAGTACAAAAATATATTCTCAAAATAACTCTAGTAGGGCATTAAAAAGTACATCATGATCAAGTAGTTTACCCGATAATGCAAGGACTGGTTCAACAATAGAAAATCTATGGATACAATCCATTGCATTAGCAAACCAAAGTAGAAATAGTTCATTGTCATATTAATACATGAAGGAAAAGTATGTGATAAGACAATCTCTGAACCTGCAAGGATGGACCAAGTGGTCCTACGTCAGTCCCCTTGGGTTTCACTTGTCCTTTGGAGCTTCTTAGCCCCACTCTGACCCCTGAGGATACAGGGTACCCTTTAATATTCTGACCCCAATGTAGACAAAAAAACTCTTTCCCTAGCTGAGGCAGGCTGGACATTTTCAAACCTTTGCTCCACTGTCCCCCAGCAGAGCAGCAGCTGCCAACCCTCCAGTTCCCTCCTAGAGTATCTGCCATCTACTGGGTGAAGACCAAGAGAGGCAGAGTCCTTCCTGCAACCCACTGAGGCCTCTCCATTCCATCCCAGTTTCCATTTATTCCACCATCCATCCAACAAACATTCATTGAGCATCTATTATTATGTGCCAGTCAAAAATCCCTGTCTTCATAGAGCTTAGATTCTACCCGTACCTTTCCAATGTCTGCAAGAAAGGGACCTTGCACATGGAACTGACAAAGAATATGATTTTGTCTCTCAGGTACTCCACAGAGAAACCTGTCTCTGCCCTTGCACACATAACCACATCCAAATGCAATAGATACAGTGTTCCTACTCCAAAAATTCCAAAGATACAGGAAAAGAGTGGGTGAAGGTGTGAATGTGAGTGTTCAACAGAGGAGGTGGAGTCAGTGTTAACCACCACACACGGTGTAATGAGCAGGACTGTCAGAAAATGACTGGACACTCACTCTAGACTGCCTGGACAACAAGTTTTCTGGCATCTGAGACTCTCCCTTCTCCCATCAGGACAGGCTACTCTAAGCTCAGCTCCTCGTGGGCCCAGTGGTTATCCCTGCTAGCACAGGAACTGTAACACCCCAGGAGTCTCAGGCACCGGGCAGCTGACATCCCCAGATAACTTCTGCAAACAGCTGGGCTCCCAAAGCAGGGCTGGGCATTCCTCCTTTGACAAGACTGCTTTCCCAGCTTGCCTAAAAACAAGAAACCCCTCTAGCGGGCAGGAGGGACGAGCCCGTCACTGGAATGTAGACCCACGCTGCGGACCCTGGCACTTCTGGGAAGTTGTGGGCATCAGGCAGACAAGAGAGGTAAGGTAAGCAACAAGTGCTTTGAACAACCATAAAGCTCTTCTGCAAACACCAAGTATTATCAGAGAATCTCAAGAGTCAATAGGCACTTCTCTCTCCCCATCACACATACCTATCCCCAAGCTCTCAATGTTTCTTCAGAATTTTTCCTAAGAATTGTGTGATCTATGAGAACAAAACAGTAGGCACTTTCTGTTAAAGAATACCATGTCCCCTATTAAAACATAGTTCAGTATTATGAACAGTAATTTATGCCAACAGATTTGAAAATGTAGACAAATGGGACATTTTTTAAGGAAAATACCAATGACCAAAATAGACTCAAGAAGAAATGAAGAACTTGAATACGCTGATGGCTTTTGAAGATACTGAATTAGTTGTCACATATATTCCCCCTACAGAAGGCAACAAGCCCAGATGGTTTTACGAGCGAGCTCACCAGCAATTCAAGGACTTCTCTTGTTGATCCTATGCACCCATGGTGCCCGGGGCTGTGGAATTTGTACCAAATCCTGAAGCATGACAGGTAGTGAGCCAGATATGACTCTGGCACAACCCTGCAGTATCCATGGCACCCAGAACAATGTCTTGCACACTACAGGTTCTCAATACATATTTGCTGAATGAACCAATGAGTGATAGCCCAGGCAAATTATGAAACACAAAACAGTGCATTAGAACTAAATCATTTGGTATAGAAAAAATCTACATAAAATTGACAGTTTTCCTATTCCTCTTCATTTTGCAGACAAATTCGAGTTTGACTAGAAGGAGAGAGTGGAGAAGCCTGCTTCCTTCAGTGGGTGGGACAATGCATAGGGCAGCCACAGGCACACTGGCATCTGGGGACACGCAGACCTCTAGGAGGAGGAGACGCTTCCCCAGCGACCCTACCAACAAGTCCCAAAGATTTAAGGATTCTTCATCTTTCACTGGGCCTAGCACAGCCCTTGGAACAATAGGGTTCTTAATACATATTTATTCAATGAATGGGTTGAGTATGTTGGAACGAGCCCGGTATCAGGGCTGGGGAATTGAGAGCTGGATGGAAAGCAGCCTCTCGCAGCCTTTGCCAGGTCTGAGCCCTTTGGACAGGATTCCCCTGCAGTTTATTTCACGGTCCAGCCCGACTTTAAGGGCCTCTGGGGCTCATCCTTTCAGGCTTCGCATGGCACATATCCATCATGCCTTTCCAAAGGCCCCTCCTGGCTCTAAGCTGGAGCTGTCCGATGAGCACGTTCATCTTGTTTCTCCCCCAGACCCTTCCTGAGCCTCAGCTCGTGGCACATCTGGCCATGCACCGTGCTCTTTGATGCTCTTACTCACTGGCCGGCTGTGGGCTTATGATAACTTCCTCCCTCTCCCTTCCCGGCCCCACCGTCCTCTGAGCAGCCAAAATACACACATCGTTCTCCTTTCATCTTTCCCTATAAATCAGCCTCCCCTGGATATACTGAAAGACTTTTTGAGCTAGTGGATCTACTTCTCAGCTTTTGAAAAACCTTACTCGGACTTGGTTTCACATCCTGGCTAGATTGCACTGGTTTCCCATCTGCAGCCCTAGGGTGTTGGCTGTACAACCCACTGCGCTTGTTGGACGACTCAGAGAAACACGATGGCAAAGTATTAATAATAAGTAACACACTGCTCAAGTCTTTGAAGGTGCCTCCCCGGCGTTTGTCAGTGATGGTTATATCACCCTGAAGTGGGACTATAAAGTGAATCAGAAAGAAAAAGAGGCTATTTAGAAACATGTCAGAAGATGACATATTGTCCTCCACAAACTGGGAAAGTGAAAAGCGAAGCAACTTGTCTCAGGCTGAATTGTGTTCCCTCCCACCCCCACCTGCATTCATATGTTGAAGTCCTCACCCCCCCACTCAGAATGTATTTGGATTTAGAGTCGTTAAAGAGGTGATTAAGTTAAAATGAGTTCTTCAGGGTGGGCCCTAAATCAATGTGACTGTTGTCCCCATAGGGAGAGGAAATTTGGACACAGGTACAAAGAGAAGAGACCATGTGAAACATGCAGAGAAGACAGCCGTCTACAAGCCAAGGAGAAGCCTCAGAAGAAACCAACTTGGCAACACCTCGACCACAGACTTCTGGCCTCCAGAATTGCAAGCCAACACATTTCTCCTGTTGAATCATCCAGTTTTTGGTACATTGTTATGGCAGCCCTAACAAACTAATATACAACTCAAATCTCTGTATTTCCTATCAAGAGAATATTAAATACTTATAAGTTGATTGTTCAGGCAACTTTTGACTAGCTCTCCTCATATTTTCAGTATCTAATAATCATTAAATGTTCAGACATGAATTTTTAAAAGTGAAGATTATTCCTGTTGCGTGCAGTGGCTCACACCTGTAATCCTAGCACTCTGGGAGGCCAAGGTGGGACGATCGTTTGAGCTCAGGAGCTCGAGATCAGCGTGAGCAAGAGCGAGACCCCGTCTCTACTAAAAATAGAAAAATGGTGTGCGCCTGCAGTCCCAGCTACTCAGGAGGCTGAGGCAGGAGGATCACTTGAGCCCAGGAGTTTGAGGTTGCTGTGAGCTAGGCTGACACAACGGCACTCTACTCAGGATAACAGAGTGAGATTTTGTCTCAAAAAAAAAAAAAGTGAAGATTATTCCTTATCATCACTAAAAAAGAATATAAATTATTCTTTTAGTATTTTCCGTGGTGACTTGGGAAAAGATATAGAAAGCATTTTATCAAATCTGCGAGTGATACTAACTTGCTAAATTAGGAGGGTAAAGAACTCAGCAAGCAAGAATGATGCACCTAAATGAAGAAGATAAAATTTAATACAAATAAATTTAAAGTATTCTACTTACATTAAGAAAAATCAGCTACATGATAGCTGTTAAGCCACGTGTCATAAAGGTCTAGTGATTTTTGTTGACCACAAGTGCTACATGAATTAACCAAAAAGGCTAATGCAGTTTACCTGAAATCTTCATTCATTCAACTAACATTGCTGGAAAGGCAACATATATAACCCATATAATGGGTTATAAATTATATGGGTTTATTAATAATTATTATTATAATTAATTGTTCTTAATAATTATAATTAATAATTTTTCCATTAATAATTTCTCCCTTGATTAAAAAATTTATCTCAAATGCCTCTAAGGCAGATTTTTCTTAGAAAGTAAATATTTAGTGCTTTTTCTTTCTTTCTTTCTTTTTTTAACAGGGGAGAAAGTCCTTATCTCTCAGGTCATTTCCTAATTCTCCAGGCACCTCCATAGAATCCCTGAATATCAGAGTTTGCAGATTATAAATTTATTTAACCCTCTACATACAAGGTGTTCAATATCCCTAATGCACCAGGAAGCAATGTGTTTCCTTTGTGGGCTGATCCAGTGGCTATAAAGTTTCATACAGAAGAAAAATCTGTTTCCTGGAAAGCATAGCGTTTGGATCTGAATCGCCTCTTTAAGGTCTTAGTAACAAATCCAAACTCTTCTCCAACACAGCCTTCAGAGAGTCCCTACATCTTCTGTCTTACAAACTAAACATCCTTAGTTCTTTCAAGCATTTTCTACATGCCCTGGATTTGGAAACCTTCATCATCCTGATGGCTTCCCTCTAGAAACATTCGTCTTTGCTCCCCTGTCAGTTCATTTGCTCCTCCTACAGGTGTTTACGGAATGCCTGCTGTGTTCCAGGCCCCTTACTGGGCACTGCTGATACAATGATGCACCAGACAGACCATTAAGCAGCGACTGCCCAGGCTAAGTGCAGTGATGAGGACAGACAGCATGCTGTGGGGATGCATGGTTGAGGTATTAAATCCCAACCTAGAAGATTAGAAATGCTTCCATTGAGACCTGAAAGATGAGTCCACTTCAGTTGGATGAAACAGAGGGAGTGGGATTGTACAAAAGGGTTTGACCGGAAGAAACAGCAAGTTGGCTACTCAAATTCTACCCCTGGCTGCTCAGTAGTTGTACAGACCTTGCACAAGATCTTTAACTTCTCTAAGTCTCAGTTTCTTCATCTATAAAATAGGGATAATAGTATCATGCACAGTGAAGTGTGAACTGCCTAGCACAGTGCCTGGCACCTAGTAGCTGTCATCACTACCGCTGTTATCATTATTATCCTCAGTTAAGGAGACCAGGGACATGATTGGCTCCCAAGGAGTAAGGTTGTATGCCTTGTCCCCCAAAAGCACCAGCCAGCAAAGAAAAGAACAATGTCACTCACAAGGAAATAACCCCCAACTCTACCCACACGCACATACATGCCCTGCAGGTGCAAGACACATGGGCGAGCTGAGGACAGAACAGCCAGGAACTGAGGGAGGGAAAGATGGAGGGAGGGAGAGATTTGCGAGGGAGAGATAAAAGAAGGGGCTAAAGAAAGAGTTTAATACAGAAGTGAAAGGGAGAAAGAAGAGAGAAAGGACCTGTGGTAGAAACAAAATCAAGTTATTTATTCACTCTCTAGGAAAGCTTTTAACTTTGTGGCTTATTAAAAGTCAGATACTGTGCTTTTTTGGCTTTCACAGCATTAATCACAAGATAGGAATGAAGAATTTTACTTCTTACAGTTTATAAAAAGTGATTGATACCAGAGATTGGTGTATACATTGAACAGAGCACAGGCACGAAGGATGCACTTAGTGGCAACAGCACGTCTGTGCTGAGCAGCGACCATGACAGTCTCTCCATCGGATCCAAATTTCCAGATTTCCTGCAGAGGATACACAGCAGCTGAGCATTAAAGAAGGGGGGACTTCAAAGGGTTTTATTTTTTTTAAAGCCTTTGCTACATTTAAAACGGGATAGGCTGGGCACAGTGGCTCACCCTATAATCCCAGCACTTTGAGAGGTTGGAGGATCATTTGAGGCTGGGAGTTTGAAACCAGCCTGACAACATAGTGAGATCCCATCTCTGCAAAAAATAAGAAAAATTAGCTGGGTGTGGTGGCACGTGCCTGTAGTTCCAACTACTCGGGAGGCTAAGGCAGGAGGATCACTTGAGCCCAAGAGTTGGAGGCTGCAGTGAGCTATGAGCTATGTCGCCCTCCAGCCTGGGCAACAGAGTGAGACTCCATTTCTAGGAAAAAAAAAAAATGTATGAGCTCTATACATCAACCTTAATTTGTATAATCAATTTGATGATAAAGACACATGCCAGCCACTCAATTCTTTAGATATGCTTTACTAATCACTATGTGGTAAAAGGCCGGCTCCTATATAGTTTTGAGAGTCACCTTTTGCCAACTCCCCATAAAGTAGGAAAATGCTAAAAGATTATGTTCAAAGCTTCAGGAGTGGACCCCAGCCTCCAATTAGTTTATACTCTGCAGCTGCAATTTTCCCTGCAGATGTGACTGATTTCGAATTGTCTTTCTGGCACACGCCCCACAGCAGCTCCTCCTAAGATCTTTCCCATCAGCCATTCCCACTCTGCGTTGTAGATTTCACTTCTGCCATGATTCTCAAACTGACATCTCCAGAAATGCAACTTCTCAGGCCCCAACCCAGACCTACTGAATCAGACACTCTAGACATGGGAGCGTAATGTGTTCTAACAAGCCTTCCAGAAGCTTCTGATTTACTATGAAGTTTGAAGACCCCTGCTCCACTGCCTGATCCTATTGCCCAGCCCTGCTGTGTTGCCTGATCCTACTGCCCAGGGCTGCTATCTCAAAACTTCGCCCTCTTGGCCTCCAGAATATGGTACCTCCTGGCTCTCCTATCTGGAGAGAGTGAAAAAAGAGAGGATTTCATCAGGTGTCCCACACAGAAGGGGCATCAGAAGTGCAATGGGATTAGTGACATCATCACATCCTAGGTAAGACCTAAGGGATCACTGAGTTCAAACTCCTCCTTTTATAGATAAATGAACTGAGTCCCGGAAAATAAAACAGTTTGCCCCAGGTCTCTAGCTAAGAAGACAGATCAAGTCTGCAATCATCCCAAATGAAGACGAAATCAGCCATCTGCATGTCTCATTCACTCAGTTGCTCAATACACACTGAGCTGTGGACAGGACCAAAGCCAGGGCCGGAGGTCAGTGGAAACCAGGTATGACCAGCAGCGGCTGCACCTCTGAATACAAACAGGCACTTTATGGTCTGCACAAAGACTCATGGTCAAGGAGCAAGCAGGGGCTGAAATCAGCATGTTCAAGTATATAAGATGCCTTTTTCTTTGCTCCAAGGCACATCTGACCCTAAGCCATGCATCCTTTCCATGAAGGAGGTAGGGATTGGGCATCTTTTCTGCCTAGGTTTGCAGAAGCCTTGACAAATTTGCCAAATCGGTTAACCTCTCTGAGCGTTAAAGACCTTTCAGATAAAGACCTTTCTTTGTTTGAAAATAGGATATAACGATACAGTGTTTTCCCCCCTGTGGATTAAGTGAGAAAACATGTCCCTGCTCAGAGCAGGGGCTCAGTCAGTGAGAGTTGCCCTCCATAGGTGCTATGAGAAATGAAAAATAGTCCCTATCCTCAAGGGATTTACAGTCTAGTGGTAACAATGAGACAAGTGCAAAGATAGCTAAAATATGAATCCCTCTGAGGTAGGGACCACTATTCCCCCTCAGTGTGCGTGGCTGGGGGTGGGAGGAGGCAGCATTGGACCTGGCTCTCGCTGATAAGGTGTCCTAGCAGAGGAAGGGCATCCCAGGTGTAAGGAAGAGGATGAACAAAGCCCTGAAAAGCTCAGGGAAGGAGACAAATGTTCTAACCATGGCAAAGTGGCTTCAGGGCCTGTAAGACTGGTGGCTTCAATGGGTCAGACTCTCCAGGACTCTGATGGCTTCTGGCATCTGCTTTCCTCTCTCACAGGAGATGCCAACAAAGTCAATTAGAGGTATTGTTTTTGGATGCGGAAATCCATTTACCTAAGGCTTGAAGATGTTAATAATTATCAACAGAGGTAAAAACTTCCACTGGCAACATGGAGCAGGACATTCTTACGTTCAATTCCCCAGGCCAGCCAGCTCCTTCCGACACATTGCCAATTTAGAAGGTTCCAGCTCCTCGTATGAAACACATTGCAACTCTACTAATATTTTGATGTCAGGTTTAATTAGAGACATATGCAAAAATGGAAATAAGTGCCTCCCTATATACCATGATTTCCAAAGAACAGAATTTGGGGCTGTATAAGGTGAACCCTTAGATTTTCTTCACTAGCTTTATTTTTAAGTAGTTAATTAACAGTTATAAAGAAGTTTCACTAAATTCTGTAGCTTCTACCCTGGAACACCTCTGGAATTCTTCCTGGCAGAGTTGGGGGTGGGGAAGGGAGTTCAGCTCTCACAGTGCCCTGACCAGACTCTAGGGCCAGCCTCCTTTTAAATTATTGCCACAGAATGCTCTCTTAAAACACAAACATAAATCCTGAGTGGGTGGTATTGATCCAAAGGGGAATCTATAATAGGGAAAGAAAAAGGTTTCAAGGTTAATTAGTAGAAATGAAATGAGCAAGGTGAGTAAGTTTAGAAAAGAATGCACATGTCAATAAGACCTTCTAAAAGAGAAACAGCGAACAGAGAGCAGCTGGAGGCGTGTGGAGTGGTGTGTGGAATGAGGGGGCCAAGAACACAGGGGGGTTGGTTGGGGCAAGGAAGGTGAAGGTTTCCAAAAAGGCTGACACGCCCTACTGGTTGCCCTGGCGACAGGTCCACCCCTATAGGAGGGGGATGTAACAAAGAGAAAAAATGTGCACAAATCAAGCAGGCAGTAATTGGGGTGGGGCAACATGGCTTCCAGTTCCCGCCCCAGGAGGAGGGCCTAGAGACGGGTCTGGAAGGGGAGGGGCACCACTGATAAGGGATGGGTCAGGGGGAAGAATCCAACGGCCCACTGTTCCACCCGCCAGTGTCCTCTGGAAGGGCCCGTGGGCTGAAGCATGTGCTCATTCATTCTCCTGTTGGCCATAAGCGTTGGCTCAGGGCTGCCACTTGCTAGTTAGATTGCCACTTGCCACAGCCCAGCAGGTTGAGTCTGTGCAGAGGGCACAGTGGGGGCAAAGTTAAAGTGATGACCGTGGTCTGCTTAGTCCTCCACGGGCTCCCAACCCTGCAACATGAAGTTCAAACTCTTCATTGGACACCCCCCCGCCATGTATTATCTCCCAGTCACACCGCCTGCCTGATGGACAGCCTGCAGTCCCCTGAGCCACATCCAAGGCCCCTGCCACACGGCACTCTCACACCTCTGCTGCCTGCTCATCCCTGAGGGCTCTGCATGGCCATGACCTTCACTGGGAACAATTCCCTTAAACCTGCCATTTTCAAAGTGTGGTTTGGGGAACTCTAGGGCTCTCTGAGACCCTTTCAGAGGATCTATGAAAGGGATAATAACATTAATGTTTGTCTCTTTTTTTTGAGACAGAGTCTCGCTCTGTTGCCTGGGCTAGAGTACCGTGGCATCAGCCTAGCTCACAGCAACCTCAAACTCGTGGACTCAAGTGATCCTCCTGCCTCAGCCTCCTGAGTAGTTGGGACTACAGGCACGCGCCACTGTGCCCGGCTAATTTTTTTTTTCTATTTTTAGTTGTTTGGCTAATTTCTTTCTATGTACAGTAGAGATGGGGTCTTGCTCTTGCTCAGGCTGGTCTCAAACTCCTGGGCTCAGGCAATCCTCCCACCTCGGCCTCCCAGAGTGCTAGGATTACAGGCGTGAGCCACCGTGCCGGGCCTTGTCTTTTATATTGTCATTCTTTCATGAGTATATAGAGTACAAAAGTTTATTGACGTGGTTTTAGATTCCACATTGCAACTAACCGCTAACTACCATTTGTCAAGTTTTGGTGTAGTATCAAAGAAGAATATCCACAAATATATGAAAAGGCTATTAAAATGCTCCTTCTTTTTCCAACTACATATCTGTTGAAGGCCACGTTCTTTTTTTATATAATATAACCCAAACAACATTTTGTGATAGATTGAATGAATGAGAAATGAATCTACAGCCTGAGCTATACTCTACTAAAAATAGAAAACTGGTGCACACCCGTAGTTCCAGCTACTCAGGAGGCTGGGGCAGGAGGATAGCTTGAGCCCAGGAGTTCGAGGTTGCTGTGAGCTAGGCTGACACCACAGCACTCTAGCCCAGACAACAGAGTGAGACTCTGTCTCAAATAAAAAAAAAAAAGTACAATGGTGCCACTTTTCTCACTAATTTTTTATTATTTAGAAAATATAGTTTTTTATGCATATAGCCTATTAATTTTTAAATTGATTAACAGATACTTTTCAAAGTTTTCCATTTTAACTTCTGATCCAGTAAATATCAGATCTAACCCACATAAACAAAAGCTCTTCAGGCCGGGCATAGTGGCGCACACCTGTAATCCCAGCTCTTTGGGAGGCTGAGGTGGGAGGATTGCTTCAGACCAGGAGTTCAAGACCAGCCTGGGCAACATAATGAAAGCCCCTTCCCACCCCTGTGAAAAATAGAAGAGTTAGCCGGGCATGGTGGTGCACGTGTCTGTAGTCCCAGCTACTCAGGAGGCTGAGGCCAGAGAATCCCTTGAGCCCAGGAGTTTGAGGTTGCTGTGAGCCAGGCTGATGCCATGGCACTCTAGCCAAGGCAACAGAGCCAGACTCTATCTCAAGAAAAATAAATAAATAAAAGCTCTTTGGGATCTTTAATAATTGTTGAGTGTAAAAGGAAGGGTCCTGAAACCAAAAAGCTTGAGAACCACTGCCTTATACCAAGCCCACGCATCAGGTAGAGTTAAGCTGGAACTTAGACATGCCTCTACTGTTGCACACCGATTCTACCAAATTAATGATCTTTTCTCATGCCTGTCTCTTCCATCATACTGCGCACTTCCTGATGGTGCCTATTCATCTTCTTAAACACCCAGTGTCTGGCACAGAGTTGAAATTCCAGAATGAGGTAAGAGATAAGCCCACGAAGACAGACATCACAGACTGTCAAATGAGCGGCCTAGAGATATTCACAGGACTGGTGAATAAATACGTGCATTATTTTTTTTTAACTGATTCAAGTTGTTACTGAGACTCTGACCTGAATTTAGACAGAAGATGTAAACATTTTTTAAAAATCAGAAAATTCAAACAAAAAATCAACCTAAGAAACAATTGTGCTGTTTCTACTCTGTTAAACTTTCAGAGACACACTTGCAAGCAAGTAACCAGTGAAATACATCATGCTGGTGGATGCCATAAACATAGCCTAAACGACTTGCTACAAAAAAGTGAAATGCAGCCCGGGGAATGTTCTGAACAAGAAAACCCCCAAAAAGCCACGAAAAGCAAACACGCAGAAAACACAGGCCACCGTATTCTAAGAAGGAAGAGGTCATGTGATCCGGGCAAGGACTACCAATGAGCACGCTTCCCAAAGCAGATCGCTCTTGAGATTCGGGCCACAGCTGTAGTGTTTGCCTTCCGGTTTCATGATTCTCACTCAACCACGTTCACAAGCCAAGCAGCCCTCCAGCGTGTCTGGGAGCGGCCTCTTGCTCTAGTGGAATAGAAACACGCTTGCCCACTTCCAGTCCTGGGGGTGGGGAGACAGGCTGTGTCCCACCCTCCTCTTTGTCCCTGACACATTCTCAGCAAAATGAGGAAAAGGAATCACTGCTGGATGCAGGGTTGATATCTTTGGCAAAACAGGCTTCTAGCTCTTATCTCAGAACACAAGGGTTATCAGAGCCTGACCTCAGGGTGAAGGAGGAGGACAGTAAATGCTGACACCACGGAAGGCTGGGTGGGGTGTGTGTGTGTATGAGAGAGAGAGAGAGAGAAATGTGGAGCCCAGAGAAGAAGGGTGCTTGTCCAGGTAAGTGTGTGGTGTTTCATCCGGACACCAGCCCTATCAGAAAACCCAACTGTGCAATCACTGCTGATGATCTAGAAATCACACATTTTCAGTTATATACATAGGTATGTTTATCATCTTGAAACTTGTTTTTAAAACCCTTTAATTAACATACTAAACATTTCCCAGTCCTTTTCACATATTTGTGTCACTATGGAAACAGGGAGTCTCAGGAGATCGCGGACATGGAAGACGGACTATCGCTGGGGTCGTTGCTCAGACAACATCAGTAAAGATTCTGACCTCTCAAAACAGGGCTCTTTGGTCCCTGATCGTAACTGCAAGGCTGAGGCTACCTGGTCCTGCGCAGTTCTCTCAGTAGCCTTCACAGCGGGTCAGAGTCTAACGACTGGCCAATAAGATAAAAATGTAAAATACAGTTTCAAAGAACTTTGTGGAATGATAGTCGTGATAAAGCTTTCGCTCACTGCATACCTACAATTTACATACATTACCTCATTTACTCCTCACGAAAATGTTCCAGTGTTGGCATTAACATTCCTATTTTATAAATGAGGGAACTGAACCTCACAGATTACATTGCCTAAGTACACACATCCAATAAGCAGCAGAGGCAGGACTTGAACTCAAGTCTATGCCAAAGTCCATTCTCTTTCCAACGGCCAAGCTTCCTGGGACCTCCACATGCTATGCTTACCAGAGCCCTTGTTTAGAACCATCTGATTCATCTATATTCTGTGTATCCTCATGACATTTCCTTTCTCTCCGCAAGAATTTTTTTGCAAGACTAGGCTGGACCAGAGTAATAGACCCCTGGCATATTCCATTCTTGATATCTTGATTCAGCTCATAAGGTCCCACCTCTCCTGTGTGCATGCCCTTTTTCCCCGCTGCCATGTGGAGAGGCATTATTAACAGATCTAGCTGGCCAAATCCAATAAAAAATTTTTTCATATCTGGACACCTTTGTCCAGATAAATCCAATAAGGATATTTTCGGATGAAAAATCTTGCCCTGCATGTTGGAGAAAAGTCATGAGCCTCAGATTAAACTGAAGGCTTCAAAACAGAAAAGGTTTGGTTTTATTTTGAAAGCCTGTGTACAACCACATCCTCCACTGCAGATGTACCCATCCCCAATGAGACCCTGCCCCAGCACGCCCAACAGAGAACCCAGGCACAGGAGAGCCTCCCCAAGGGACACCAGTCCCCTCGTCCCGACTCCCCCAAGCTCCCCGCCTGCCTGCTTCTGCAGGTGGGGCCCCTCACTCACCCAGGAGGGCCCTCTGGGGGTGGGTCCGAGCCTGTCTGCCTCTGGAGGTGGCCCTCATGTGTGGCCGCTGCCTGGCCTCAGCGGGGAGGAGGGCGGCCTGTCCGAGGATCAGCAGAAGGCAGCCGGCAAGCATCTTTTCCATTTTCAAGACCAGGAAGAGGGGCGAGGCTGTGACAAACACAAGAGAAGGGAACAGGGTGAGATTTCTGGGTCTCCCCTGAACTGCAGGTCCCACAGACCCACCGCCCCGCCTTTTCAGGTTTCAAACACGCCACTTGTACTTAAAATGCCATTTGTATGTTTGGCCCTTAAGGGCTTAAGTAGCCCCTGTTGGTAGGTTCTTCTTGGATACTCTGAGAAGGACGTGCACAGTTGGAATTTTTCATCACTTTGGTCACTATAAGACTGAATGGAAAAAGTGAGGAGAAAAATCTATCCTCAAGTTTCTTATCAGTTAAGTGTATTCCCAATTATTCATAGTCACATTCTATATCTTGGATTTCAACAAGGAAAAACTGTATCTGAGAATTCCAAGTAACAATATTCCTTCAGTCTAATAATAGCAGATGGCACAAATTTATATATATAAATTTCCCAAGAAATTCATGTACAGCTGACATAAGGTAGTACCATGCAGCCAGCCTGCCCACCTCCCAACCTCCCAGCCTCCCTTCCCAGCCTCCTATCCTCCCAGCCTCCCTTCCCAGCCTCTCAACCTCCCAGCTTCCCTTTCCAGTCTCCCAGCCTCCCAGCCTCCCTGTCTCCCACATACATCTATTAAGAGGGAATTGGCACAGTGGTTAAGGACTTGAACTCTGATACTAGACTGAGTCCATGTGCCAGGCACTATTCCAAATGCTTTACATGTATTAACTCATTCAGTTACCTAATATTATTCCTGTATTCCCATAAGGCTCAGGAAGGTTCAAAGTGGCTTGCCCAGGGTCACACACAGTAAGCAAGTATCTTAGCCAGGATTCAAACCCAGGGTGAGCAGGTCAATTTTCCATGCATTGATTAGCAGAAAACTCAATTAGCTAAAAGTCAAATCCCCAGAAGTCAATTCACAAAAGGCCATAGACGTTTTACTGTCAGAGGCAGGGACAGGGCAGGGACCATTTCCCAAAACTTAAAAAAATACTCAATAATTTAGTGAACTGTTTGTTCAGCAAATTGTCTCAGGAATTGACCTGGAAATGAACCTGGGCCCATCAACCTTCAAAGTCCACAGTTTTTCACACTTGCTGTATTGAACTAGTTCACTTTTTACTACGTATTAAAATTATATTGAAAATGGTGACTGTTTATTTAGCACTTACTACATGCCAGGCACTGGGCCAAGTGCTTTAAATGTATGAAGTGATTTAATTCTTACAGCAACTCCGAGAAGTTAAGTACCTTGGCCAAGGTTATGTGGCTCGTGGGGGGTGAAGTTCCAGAACCCACTCTCTCATTACAGAGAACCGCTCCCCTCACTCCCTTTTTAAACTATTTAAACTCTTTACTAATTGAACTGGCCCCTTTTCATAGCTTTAGCTCTGAGATTCCTTTTGAGAAAAGGAAGAAAATTTAGAACATCTTGTCTTTTTCTCTAATCTTAAACCTACTATTTACTTTCGAGCTCTTTTGCTATTTATCACCTTATTTTATATGACGCTATGTGTGTTACATCATTTCCTTGTGATTTATTATTTTATTGCTATTCCCCTGCCTCCTAACTGAGCAGACACAAAGTTCACGTTCATTTATTTCCAAACGTACACAACACGCTCTCAAGGCCCTCGTCCACCCTGACACATTGGCACTTAAATAAAACATTTAGAATATGATGTGGTGGATGATTAGTATTTCTAAAAAATGAACACCATTGCATGTGGTTTGTGTTTACTGTGGATTTCAAGAAGTGTTTGTGTTTTCAAGCCATCATTGTTAACCAAAGGCACTGAGAGTAGGCGAAGGGTAGGGGTTGAAAATAAACAATACTAAATACTCCTAGCTGTCTAACCCTGGGCAGCTTACTTATCCTCTCTTGGCCTCAGTTTCCTTATCTTGCAATTGGAGATAACAATAGACTCAGTTGTTGTACGGATTAAATCAGTTCATATATACATATGTATAAAGCACTTAAAACACTCCTGGCACACAGAAAGTACTGACTAAGCATTAGCTATTTGTTGTTATTATTATTATTATTCTCATTCTGCACTCAAACCAATTAATAGAAAGTATGCATTGTTAATTTTATCAAATGAAGCCATTTAATGTACATGAAATTAACTTTTATGCTTACTTATGAATATTATTATAATAAAACAATGACATACAAATTCATAATTTTTAAATACACATTAGTATCTGGAAGTATTTAAATCTTTCTTCTTTCAAAATGCAATGGAATGGCAGGCCACATGCTGGAAGAAAATATTTGCAAAACATATATCTCGGAGGGGAGGGGTTAGGAGAAGAGGGGCAAAAATCCACCTAATGGATCCAATGAACACTATTTGGGTGGTGGGCACACTTATAGCCATGATTCAAGCATTACAAAAGCGATCCATGTAACCAAAAACATTTATACCCCCTTAATACTTTGAAATTAAAAAAACTGATAAATTACTTATATTCAGACCATAATTCAGTAAGACAAACAACCCACTAAAAAATGTGCAAAAGATTCAAACAGTCATATCACCAAAGATATTTTGATGACAAATAAACATGAAAAAGCATTCAGCATTCTTAGTCATTAGCAAAATACAGATTAAAACCACAATGAGGTCCCACGACAAATCTACTAGAATAGAGAAAATTAAAAACACTGATACAACCAAGTGTTGGTGAGGACGTGAGGAAACTAGAATCTTCATACGCTGCTGATAAGAATGCAAAACGGTGTAATCACTCTGGAAAACAATTTGGCAGTTTCTCACAAAGTTAAACATACACTCGCCAAACAGCACAGCACAGGGTGACCAACTGTCCCCATTTGCCCAGAACTACCCATGCTTTAGCACTGAAAGTCCCACATCCTGGAAAGCCTTCAGTCCCAAGCAAACCAGATGTTTCATCCTCCTACCAGCAACCTCATGATCCCAGGTATTTACCCAAAAGACAGGAAAACACAACCACACAAAGACTTGCACTCAAATGCTCACAGAAGCTTTCTAAAAGCTAAAAACTAAAAACAACCCAAAGGTCCATCAACTGATGAATGGATAAAGAAATCGGGTACGTCTACACAATGGAATACTACTCAGCAATTAAAGGAATGATCTACTGAATGAATCTCAAGATATCTATGCTGAGAGAAAACAGCCAGACACAAAAAGATGACACACTGAATTATTCTATTCATATAACATTCAGTAAAGGGCAAACTATACAACAGAAAGCAGCCCAGTGGTTCCAGGGGCTGGGTGTGTGATAGGGCATCAGCCACAAGGGGCATGAGGGAAACAGGGAGGTGACGGAAATGTTCACATCATGATTATGACAGATCTGTACATTTGTCAAAACACATCAGGTTGTGCACATAAAATTGATGAATTTTATGGTATGTAAGTTAAACTTTTAAAAAGCTATTTTAAAAAAGTAAAAGAATGAGGAAAAGGATACTATATAGACAGCAACATAAACCAGTATGGCAATATTAATATCAGGCAAGATAGATTTTTTTAAAAAATGCAACGGCAGTGGGACAAGAAGAAAATAAGCCAGTACATGCACCCGTCTTAATGGTTGTTTCTCAGTTCGGCATTTACAGCTGTTAGCCTTTGAAGAACAGGATCCATTTCTAACTGGAAAACGCAATGACGTTTGAGAACAGTTCCTTTCATATACGGGCAGATGAGAAGAATTGTTGTGCTGAGAAATAGAGGTTAATTCAGTCTGAGCAGATTCCACAAAGCATTAGGGAACATGGAAAGAATATTTTAAAATAATACAACGGCTTTGACTTTTGTTTTAGCAATTTTTCTCCTGGCCATGGGACAATGAGTCTTTTCACTGAACTTTACCGAGGGGGTGGGGGAAGACAGAGAGGGAGACTGTTCTGTCTTAGCTACAGCTCTTTAAGCATCACTGCTGCAAGAAAACCCACAGGCGAGCAGAATCCCTCCAAAGCCAACACTGGGTGCTGTGGGCCTCGAGACTAGAGGCCTGGCTGTCCACACTGATGTGACCTCACCTAGGTGACTTAACTCTTTGGGCTTAATTAGCAGTCAAATAAGAGGCATGGCCCAGAAGCAGTGTTTCTCAACTTAAACAAGACCATAGGCCTGTAAGGCCCTGCTCTCCCGAAGGAGAAGGTGGCAGCGACCTTCTCCACCTCCACACAAGAAGAGCGAGGGGGTAGAGCACTAATATTTATTAAGTGCCTGTGATGAGCCAGGCAGTGAACTGGGCGTTTTGCACATTGTCATCTCACATGATCCCCACAATCATGCCGTGAGGTGGAGCGTTCCTAATTTTATGGATGGAACACTGAGATTTACAGATGGACAGACACCAAGACCTCAGCGCTAGTGAACTGACAAAGCCAAGATTCTACCCCGCCACCTCTCAGGCAGTCAGCCTACTTTTTAAAAAAGAGATTTCCCTAATGTGTAAGTTCTTAGACATCAGGCTCGATAGTCTTGTCCCTCTAAGACCCTCTGTGAGCATCCCAGGTTTGCACACCAACCGCTCTACACACTCCCAGGGCATCGCACGAGAGCCGGCGCCGCACAGACCTCGGGGGCCTCACCGTCTGCTTCCCACCTAATGCCGGAATCCCCGGCGAATGGGAAGCCAACCTCTGCTAGGACTCAAGACTAGTATGGCGTCCAGGTGGCTCTCAATGTCAGCCATCGGTTCTCCTTCATGTTGACCTGATGTTGCCGTCTGTAACCTCCACCCGGTGACGAAGGCCTGCCAGCTCAGCCTGCCCAGACAGGAAGTCATCTTTTCCCACTCGAGTCCTTTCACAGACAAGGCAACCCCACCTGCCCAGCCATCCAGACCAGGGACCAAGCCAGCTCCACGTGTCCTCTGCAGAGCCGTCACAGTCGTGAGTGGACACACTCTGGCTTTCCCTCTCTGCGTGGCTCCCCCGTCCAGGCCTCCTGTTCCCACCGCTGCAGCCAAGCTTCTCTTCTCACCTTTTCTCACCCAGACTCTTCCAGGAGCCTTGGAACTGCCCTCCCCTGCCCTGCGTCCTTCACCTAATGGCCCTGTCCCCCCTCTGTTTGGAACCTGTCTGTGGCCTCGCTGCACGTCAGCATTCAAGGCCCTCCGTGACTGACCACTGCCCACTCTCTAGCCACGGCAGTCCCCACATCCACCCCGCCTCCCCGCTGGGGCCTGAAGAACTCATATTCTTGTCCTAGCTGGGTGTCTTCATCCATGCCGGTCCCTTGGAATGGAGTGTCTACATTCTGCATTAGTCAAAATGGCATTCATTCGGGCTTCAAGGCTCAGCTCATATGTCACCCACGCTGTAAAATGTTCTCCAGTTTTCCCAGTGAGGACTGGCTTTTCTACGCAGCCCTGACAATGGGTTTGTAGCCCGCTCTAGCACATGGTTTATTTTTTGTGCTATCACGGCCTCTCCCTGCCTAGACTGTAAGCTACTCCTTGGGGGCTACGCTTTGTCATCTTTGTATCCCCCAAGTGCTGGGTGCCGAGCTTTATAAATAAATTATTATAAAATTAATAAATGTTGAATAAACACTTTGATCTCTAATTGATCACTAAAAGATTAACTGAAGCAAACTGGCTTTTGGGACAAACCCCTCACCTCATATTTCGGTGTATACGGTCTTTCCTCCCATATCTTTTCTCCCTCCCATCCAATCAGGCACAAGTCCTGTCTGGTTTTTGCCTGCGATGTCCCCTACGTCCCCTTGCCCTTCCTACCACAGTCACGGCCTTAGACCTGGCCCTTATTCACATCAGAGAGACCGAAAAGTCCTTGTCAGAGATTGCTAGCTGTCCCCCAATGCTGTCCTTGTCCTTCTTTCGTAACAGAACCCCGCCGTGCAACGGGACACGTGATGGGCTGGGACAAGCCCACGAGTCCCAGCGCTCCCTCTTCCCTGCCGGGTGACTAAGTGCTGGCCAGCGTGATGGAAGGAGACGTGGTGTGCACGTCTTCTGAAAAGGTGGGGGATGGGGGTCTTCCTTGTGTTTTCCTTCCTACTGCCGGAATGAGGACATCCAGACTGGAAAGGCGGCAGTCATCTGGAGGCAGGATGAAGCAGCATGGAAATGGAAGCCGAGCATGCTACAAGCAATGAGGTGCAGAAGCTTGGGAATAAATTTCCTTCTTTAAGCCACTGTCATTTCGCTTTTTCTGTAACTTGCAGTTCAACTTAATCCTAATTAATAGACGTTTCTAAGTCTCTTCTATTGAACCCATCTGGCACCAGCACTAAACTCAGTCTTCCCAGCTCACTATCATCCTTACTATGAGCCAGCTCAAAAAACTGTCAGGGGCTCCTACGTACCAGTAGGATAAAATCTAGACTGCTTAACTTGGCATTCAAAGCCCCATAATCCAGCCCTGTGTTACATGTTTTTTTGTTTTTTGTTTTTTGTTTAATATTTAAAAAAAAAAAAGCCTATGGCACCCGGTATTCCCAGGCGGTCTCCCATCCAAGTACTAACCAGGCCCGACCCTGCTTAGCTTCCGAGATCAGACGAGATCGGGCGCGTTCAGGGTGGTATCGCTGCAGACACTGTGTTACATGTTAACATCAACAACTCCCCACCAACCCTGGCAAAACACACACGTGCATGCATACACACACATACAGACACAAACTCTTCATCATTAGCCCTCCATTCCAGCCAGGTAACTCCACACAATGTCTCTGAATTTCTGCAGGTTGAACTGACTTTATGACAACTGAGATATGGGTAGGTAGTCACTCCCTTACAAAATTAAGAGTGAATGGTAACAACCTAAATGGCCGTTAACAATAGTATAGATAAATCGTGGTGTTGTCATGCAATGGGATATTATATAGCAATAAAAAAGAATGAATTATTGCTTCACACAATAGCATGGTAAATTTACAAACATAATATTGAACAAAAGAAAAGTCAAAAATGAGCAAAACTAATCTACAATCACAGCAATCACAGATTGTGGTTACACTTGGGGTGTTAGTGCACAGAAAGGGTACGAGGGGGCCTCTGGGTGCCGGCAATGTTCTGTTTACTAATCAAAATGCCGGTTACACACGTGTTCATGTCATGAAAATTAACCCAGCTACATCCTTGGTTTGTGTACTTTTCTGTATGTCTACTTCAATAAAAAGTTTGTGTTAAAAAAACAGGTAAAACTCAAGATTGGAATCAACCTAGGTGTCCAACAACAGAAGAATGGATAAAGAAAATGTAGTATATATACACAATGGAATACCATTTGGCCATAAAAAGAATGTCATTCTCAGCAACATGGATGGAACCAGAGGACATTGTTAAATGAAATAAACCAGGAACAGAAAGCTAAACACCGCAAGTTCTCATTCACATGTAGAAGCTAAAAAAAATTGATCTCATAGAAGTAAAAAGTAGGACAGAGGATACTAAAAGCTGGGAAAGGTAGGGGGAAAGAGGGTAGGGAGAAATTTGTAAAACAGTACAAAATTATAGCTAGACAGGAGGAATGAGTTCTAGTGTTCAATAATACTGTGGATGACTAAAGTTAACAATAATCTATTACATAGTTCCAAATAGCTAGAAGGAGGATATTGACTGTTCCCAATGCAAATGATAAATGTTTCAGATGATCCTAATTTCCCTAATCTGATCACCATACATTATTATCTATATCAAAACATCATTATGTGCCCCATGAATATGTACAATTATTATTTGTCAATTAAAAAAATACAATTTATGTCTTTTTCCACTAGTGGAGACTGACCCGTTCCTCTCTGGAATGTAAAAAAATTAAATTAAATTAAATTAAATTAAATTTTTAAAAACAGGCAAAACTAATCTATGGTGATAGAAGTTAGAATAGTAGTTACTTTTAGGGGAGGTGATAATCAGTTTGGGACCAAAGGGAGGTTTTGGGGGTGCAGACCTGGGAGACAGTTACATGAGAGTGTTCACTTTGTAAAACTCCCTTGAGCTATTCTCTTATGGCTCATGCTCCTTTCCTTTGATAAAAAATTGACCGAACAAATAAAGTGTGCGGTACTACTCCAGGCTCCATTGCCCTCGCATCCTGCCACTGACAGGGGAATTCAGAGAGATCAGAGTTGCAGTAGGAATTTTGGAGAGTTTAACAGGTGTTCTCTTTTGAATGGGCCACTGTGCACATTCTGGAAAGGGATAGTTAATGAGAATGATGCTGCACAGCTGGTCATGATTTGGAACTCGTTCTCAGGCCCCGTGGTTGGCAGAATAATGGCCCTCCAACAGTGTCTGCATCCGAACCTCCAGAACCCGTGAATATATTATGTTACGTGGCAAAGGAAATTAAGGTTGCTAATCAGATGGACCTTAAAAATAGGGAGATTACCCCGGATTATCTAGGTGAGCCCAGTGCAATCACAAGGGTCCTTAAAGGTAGAAAAGGAAGGCAGAAGAGAGCACCAGAGAGGTGGCAGTGTGAGGACACAGCCTGATGTTGCTGGCTTTGAAGATGGGAGGAGGCGGCAAGTCAAGCAACATGCGGCGCCTCTGCAAGCTGGAAAAAGCAAGAATATTCACTTTCCCTGAGAGCCTCCAGAAGGCTCCAGCCCTGCCAAGATCTTGATTTTAGCCCAGTGAGAACCATTTCAGAATTCTGACCTCCAGAATTGTAGGATAATGAATTTGTGTTGTTTTAAGCCACCACGTTTGCAGTATATTTGTTACGGCAGCAATACGAAACTCATACAGACGCTGTCTGGAAATCTCAGGGAGGTCAAACACCATGCGGTGGTGATTTTCTTAGCAGAGACCTGGCTCTGGGGATGGGGATATTCTTTGTATTTCACTGTAAATGGAAGAGAAGAAGGAGCTAGAAAATCTGAGCTAGAAAAGTCAGCAAATGGTGTTGATGGGGAAATGGAGACTGTGCTGAGGTGCCAGGGTCAAAGGGGTTAGTCAAGGGAAGGGAGAGAGCCCAGAAAGGACAGGAAGTAGCAGCAACTTCTGAACTGTCTAGAGAAGCCCCAGGCCGACAAAGGGAGATTTGGCCTTGACCCCTCTGGTCTTGAACTTGTCATCTACAAGACAAGTGAAAACAAACTCCCCTAAATGGGAAGGTGAGGCGATAGGCCCTACACGGCAGCGAGCTAAAACCCTTTGATTTAGATCGGTTTCTCCAAAACCATCTGTGGCAGGCAGAATAATGCCCCTCAAAGACGTCTTGCCAAATACCCAGAATCAGTGACTCTGTTGCCTTACATGGCAAAACGGACTGTGCAGATGTGATTAAGTTCAGGATCTTGAGATGCGGAAATAAACCTGGATTTTCCAGGTGGGCCCAACGCATTCACAAGGGTTTTGTAAGAGGGAGATGGGAGAGTCAGAGCAGGGAGGAAGGTTGGAAGATGCTACATCACTGGTTTTGAAGACAGAAGAAGGGACCAGGAGCCACGAAATGCAAGCGGCTTGTAGAAGTCAGAAAACACAAGGCAACAGACTGTCCCTAGAGCCTGCAGAAGGTACACAGCCTTGCGGCCACCTTAATTTTAGTCCCGTGAAACCCATTTCAGATTTCTGACCTCCAGAACAGCGAGATAACAATTTTGTATTGTTTTAAGCCACCACATTTGTGAAATTTATTGTAGCAGCAATAGAAAACTAATACAATAACCTAAAATAGCAACTGGGTTTTCCAGTGGGCAGTGAGCCACATTTTCCACAAGTAGACGGAAGTTCTTTGGACAATACTCTTAGAACTTCCCAAAAATGCTCAGCCACTGATTTTCATGTGCAGGTATTTTGTGAAAATTTCAGTTTCAGTCAACTCACTTTGAGTACTTACTGTATCATTCCCAATGTGTTGGATAAATTCACATTGATCACTTCATTTAACCCTCACAACATCCTATGACCTAATATCACACCCATTTGATGGATGATATAACCAAGGCTCAGATAATAAAGGCAAGCATAGCTAATAAATAATGAGCATTTACTCTGAGCCAGCCATTGTACTGAACGTGTATTAATTAATTTAATTCTCCCAACAATCCTAGTCCCCCATTTATAGATGAGGAAACTGAGGCACAGAGAGTCTAAGTAACTTTTCAAACTATTTACAGTTATGAGGGGCTGGGATGGGAAGCCAGGTCTTTCTAGAGCCAAGATCAGTTGTACCCTCAAAGCACAGCGCACACTTCCTGTTGTACTCCCTCTCATCACTGTCAAAGTCACTGTCACAGTCATTACCACCAATTACCGACAAGAGCCAAGGCTTCTGGAATTCAGCCCAGCCCTGCTGTTCCATCTGAGCCCACTTCAGGCAGTGGTGGCTGTCTGCCGAGACACATGGCAGGGTTCAAGGATGACCTCACAGGCTAAAGCTCCAAGTGGCAACTGGTCCCTTGGAAGGCCCTCCCTGGCACCATTCACCAGCTGCAGCACCAATACGCTCCCTTCTCCTTGGCGTTTTGACTTCGCTCTTCCCCAACCCTCTGAGTTAGCCCCTCCTGTACTTTAAGCAGAGGCGTCCTCCTTTGCTTCCCTAGAAGACAGGGAATCCCGAGAAAGCACTCCCTTGCATGTGCTACAGACCAGAGGGCAGCAAATCCAAGAGAAAGCCCTAGAGACCCTCTGCTGACCTGACTGGTCTTAAACCTCAGCCATTCACCACTGAGTCAGCATGTCCTCTCTCGCTGCCTGTCCAGCCTCCTGCCCCAACACCTTGCCCAGGCCAGTGCTACACCCACGCACACCGGTTTCTGCCCTTTTCCTGAGATCTGAGCCTGTCTCTCCCCCTTTTCCCTTCCCCACCCCCCACCACACCCCTTGCTTTCTCTTAGGTACCAGCCAGAACTGTTGCTAGGCAAACTATGGAATTTTTTTTCCAGACTCTCCAATGGCTCTCTATTTCAAGGAGCAATCATCTCTTTCCTTTTCTTTTCTTTTAAATTGTAGAGGTGGGGTCTCGCTATGCTGCCCAGATTGGCCCCAAATTCCTGTCCTCAAGTAATCGTCCTGCTTCAGCCTCCCAAAGCACTGGGATTACAGGCGTGAGCCTCTGCAGCCAGCATCTCCTTTTTCTTGAAATCTTGGGCCTCTTTTCAATTACCTTTTACTGAACAAAGACATATGGTGTGGTGCTGGCTGACAAGAGCATAGGGCATGACAACTGTCCAAGGGTATTTCAGATGCAACATCTCCAGTAAGTGAGTGCAGGCCTCAGTGGCTCCAGTTTGTCTGAGACTGGACTCTGGGAACAAGGAACTTAGAGCCCTGATTTGTAAAAAAGAGAGGCCTGGGCTGCGCGCAGTGGCTCACGCCTGTAATCCTAGCACTCTGGGAGGCCGAGGCGGGTGGATTGTTTGAGCTCAGGAGTTTAAGACCAGCCTGAGCAAGAGTGAGACCCTGTCTCTACCAAAAACATAGAAAGAAATTAGCTGGACAACTAAAAATATATAGAAAAAATTAGCCAGGCATGGTGGCGCATGCCTGTAGTCCCAGCTACTCGGGAGGCTGAGGCAGGAGGATCGCTTGAGCCCAGGAGTTTGAGGTTGCTGTGAGCTAGGTTAACTCCACCACACTCTAGCCCAGGCAGCAGAGTGAGACTCTGTCAAATAAAAAAATAAATAAATAAATAAATAAAAATAAAATAAATTACAAAAAAAAAGACAGAGGTTCAGTGACTGCCCAAGTTCACCTGGCCAGTACCGCCAGAGGCCAGATTCCACCCAGGTTTTCTGACCCGAGGGGGTGCTCTTTGCACAACACGCGTTGCCGCCGTCTGAGTATGGGCTCTCCCAGCCCCTCTGCATCTCTGGGGCTCAGATTTGAGCTGCCTGGCCAGGCAGGGAGGTGAAATGATCTTGCCACCACCAGCCTCCCAGCTGACATCACTGACTTGGCGGGTCACATTAAGTCCCTAACAAATTGGGGAGAGAGTCAAGAGCTAGAATGCAGGTAGTGTGACCCCTCACCAGTGGTCTTTCCAGAACAATCCCTGCCTTTGCACTAATGAGGCTTCATGGCATTGGGAAAAGCAGGGCTGATTTGATTCTTCTGTGAATCCAGAGCTCAGAGACACTGTGACCCCCATACCCCTGCAATCACTCAGGTCACAAATATTGCAGGACACGTCAACACAGTGATGATAGAGACAGACACGGTCCCGAGCTCACCAGGAGCCTCTCTCCTGGTGGGACAGACAGGTGCCGAGTAGCAGGTGCCCAGAAGAGACCGAAACACTCACCTGATGAAGAGGGACCCCACCCCACCTGCCCTGGTAATGCCGAGCTGGGAACAGGGAAGGGCATCCAGGCAGAGGGAAGAGCCCTGAGCAGCAACCGGCTCGGAAGGGCTGGTGAGCAGTCAGGGAGGAGCAGGTGGCGGGGGTCTTGCTTTGTATTCACAGTCTGATGGGAAATCACTGGGGTGTTTTAAGCAAAAGAACGAGATTATTGGCATTTTTACAGCCGCAATTCTGGCCGCTGTGAGGATAGACACAGGAAGACACTTAGGAGGCTACTTCTCCCAAGGTCCAGAGAGAGGCCACGGGGCTGGGAGCTGGCGGGGAGCAGAGAGGGGGAGAACCCTACAGGCACTGGCCAGCCGTGCCCAGGTGCCTCCCCCAGCCCTCGGCTCACAGTCCTTAGTGACTAAGGGGACTTGGGGACTCGGCTGCAGGAGAAAAACATGGGAAAGTATGGGCAGTGAAGGAGAGCTGGCTGGCCCTCCAGGCGTCGTGTCCAATGTGCCCTGAGCTGGGAGCAGGGGATGGGCCAGAGACAGTGTCAGTGGGCCCACTGAGGGGCACAGCAGGCGACAGGGCATGACAGCTGACCTCATGGAGGTGCTGTTTATGAGGCCCCTGCCGACGCTGCCACACAGGGCCACGTGCGGGTGCTCGGGGCAGCATCCAACGCGCAGGCTGCGTCAGGTCAGTATTGAGCACTCTCCAGGGGTAAAGCCTAAAGAGTTTTCACACCGCTGGGACCATAAGACAGTGGGGGCTCCATGCTGGGCACTGGGCTCGACTGAGTCACACCTGGTTGCAGCTCCCGGGGGCCACACAGCCTGGTGGGGAGGCACGCAGGTGAGCAGACATTGACATGGCAAACAGGTGCTCCGAGAGTGGTGCCTGGGAGCCTGAGAGAGAGAGAGCTGCTGTCTGGGGCTGAGGGAGGAAGGCCGCGCAGAGGACACCCTTCAGCTAATCCCACTAGGTAACGGTGACAGTAATAGTTCCAGGAAACAGTAACAGTAATGATCACGATTGCTACTGAGCACCTACTATGGCCCAGGCATTGCTCTAGATGGAAAAACCCACTGGACCTCATAACATCTGTATAGAGTAGATACCCTTTTCCCCAATTTAAAGATGAAGAAGATGAAGGCACAAAGGGGTTCAGTAACTCACCCCAGGGAATCAAAGTCCTCTCCCCCACATGCCACCTGGGAGACACTTCCCCTTCATCTCTCTGCTTCCCAAACTGCCTCCCTGTAAAATGGGACCAGCACTGCCCCCGCCCCGGGGCTCTCAAAGTGCCATCCTGGGACCAGCAGCATCCACATTAATGGGAACTGGGTAGAAATGCTGGTTCCTGGGTTCTACCCAGACCTGCTGGACCAGAAACTCTGGGGAGGGGTCTGGGGATCTGTGTCCGAGCACACCCTCCGGTGGTTCCCATGCACCCTACGTTGAGAGGCTCTGTGTCAACCAGTGGTTCTGGGTCCCAGCTGCCCACTGGAATGGCGTGGAGCTCTAGAGAAACCCTGCTGCCCACTCGCACTGCAGCCTCGGCTAGGTGGGGACGCAGCTGTTCAGCTGCCTTGGACTTCCCACAGGGTGTGGACGTGCAGCCAGCTGCACACTGCCCCAGCACAGCCTTGAGGACGCAGCAGAGGACAGATGCCGAACATTCAGCACACAGTAGAACTCCCATAAATGGTGCCTTTCGTGAGAGGTAAGTGGGGCCCAGCTAACCTCCCGTCCAAGCCCTGTGGCTCCGAGACCCACGCTTGCTTCTGTTCCACGGCACGATCCTAAGCCAACAAGGAGAAGAGATGCTTTGTCTGTCCAACGTCTGGTCATGCCACTTGCTCATTAAAAGTCCCAGGCTTTCCTAGATTATTGAAGGTCTCTTGTGATAACATCTTAATTTATCTTTATAACTGTGACAAAGCTCAAATTGTGCAGCTCCCCGAGCAGGGCCTGCTCAGGTATGGAAAGGATCCATAGCGATTCTTGCCTCCAGAAATGCTGTGGGCCCTGCAGGAGGGGGCGCTGAGGGGACTCCACGGAGGGGGAACTCCAGGCAGCTCCCCACTACCTCAGCTCTGCCTGCAGCAGAATTAAGGAGTTGCCCACCTGCTCTCAGGGCAGGGGACGGCAGGAAGACAGAGAAGCCTCCTAATGACTTTCAGCAACAAGGGGACAGAGGGGTGGCTTTGAGCAGAAGGATCAGGCACGACAATCTTGTAATGAGGCTGTCAGGGGACACAGCAGAGGCAGTAGAGAAGGTGGGTTGGGACCTCAACGTGGGCCAGGAGCAGAAGTCTGATGTGGAGAATGAAGGGAGAGGAAGGGACCCCCGCATGCGACTGGCCACCCCCAACCAGGGGAGGGAGGGCAGGCGCTGAGCGAGTCCTGCTGCTATTTGGGGTGGTACATCTTAAAGGCTTGTTGTTGTTGCTTTTTGGTGGAAGCAGGGATTTCTTCCTCCTTGGACGCCATCTCTGTGGACCAGCCAAACCCCTGACACAAAAGGTTGGTTCATCTCTTCCATTCACCTAATATTTACTGAGCACCTACTGTGTGCCTGACACTGTTCTAGTCCCCAGGGAGATGGCAGAGAACTAAGCAGACCAAGTCCCTGCCCTCAAAGGGCTCATACCCTGGGGGACACAGGCAGCAAGCAAGGAGAATAAGCACCAAGGAGCACTCTGCCGGCCAGACCCTGGAGGGGGTCTCTGGGCCTTATGACAGCCTGCGGAGACAGAAGTAACCTGGACTGTCACTGGAAACTTCCTGAAGAAAGTGGCCTCTGAGCTGAGCCTAGAAGGATAGGCGGGAGCAGTGAAGAGACGGGGGAGGGGGGGTGCTCCAGGCAGAAGGATGTTTGAGGGACTGACAGAGGTGCCTCGGGGGCAGGGGCAGGGCAGTGACAGCTGGGGCTTCCCCAGTTCATCCAGAGTCCACTGAGGGACACCAGGCCCTGGGGTGGGCACTTGGACCCATCCTCAGGGAGGCCAGTGCCTGGCAATGGGGACAGCAGGTGCACACGGCACCGCAGCGGGGCAGTGGAGATGGCACTGCCTCCCCGGGTGCCGGCCACATGCCAGCTCTGACCCCCACCACGATGTGGGGGCAGGTTGCATCATCACTACCTTTTTACAGAAGAAGAAACTGAGGCACAGCTCAAAGGGCAGAGGGGCTCACTCAGAGTCCCATGACCAACAAGGGGTGTCCACAGGCTCTGCACCCCACCCTCCAGCCAAAGACCCCCGTGCTTCCCTCGGTACCGACACACTCCTGAGGGCTGGAGTGGGCCTGGGGTGACCAGGTTCCCGCCTCAACCTTCACGTGCGACAGCCTCGCCCCGTCCTGCAGGCTAGGGTGAGGCGCCCAGCATGGCCGTGACCCACCCAGCTCAGGCAGGGGTCCTGAGCCCCACTGCTTCCCACCTCTCTGCGCACACACACCAAGTGCCTGGGAGCAGAGAGCAGGGGCAGCAGGCGGCTCTGGCCAGTGCGGGTGGGGGGCAGGGAGTGATTTCTTCTCCCCCCCACCGCTCAGACACTCCGCTCCCCCGGGTTGGAGCATACAGTGTCCTCATGCTTAGAAGGGAGCCCTCACGCCGTGGAGCCTTGATGGCCCACGGACGGTAGTGTCCCGATGGGCACCGGGGCGAGCCTGGGAAAGTGGGCCCGGCTGGAGGGAGCTGCCAATGCTGTTTCCAAGCCTGTCTTAGTTTGTTCGTGCTGCAGAACAAAATACCACGGACTGAGTAATTTGTAAAGAACATAAATGTATTTCTCACAGTTCTGGAAGCCGGGAAGTCCAAGACCAGGGTGCCAGCAGGACCGCTGTGTGTGAGGGCTGCCTTCTGCCTCCTCGATGACATCCCCCAGAGAGGACGAGCGCTGTGTCCCCGCCTGGCAGAGGCATGGGAGGGCCGGAAAGGAAGAGAGCTCCCTGCAACCTCCAGCCGTTTCATTAGGGAGCCACCGCCCTGGGGCCACACTGCTTAATACTGCTGCCTTGGGGATTGAGTTTCGACATGAATTTTGGAGGGGACACAGTCATTCCAACCATGGCAGAGGGAGTTGTGAGGGCCGTGACAACACCAGCCTCAGACAGGGCTGTTCTGTTGTTGAAGCGCCATCCCAGTCAGTGTGTAATAAATATTTATCAGGGAAAAACAAACTCGCAGTGGTGGTCGGGAGAGAGGCTGGAGCCTGAACTCAGGTCCTGGCGATGCAGGAAGATGGGTAAATCACTGGATGTCTTTGTGCCTCGATTTCCCCAGATACGCAGTGAGAATGATAACAGCATCTGCTTTGTAGGTTGCTATGCGGATAAATGTGTGCTGCGCAGAGGAACACCTGGAACGCATGGCTGTGGTACGTGCTGTAGAGTGGGCCTTCCCACGGGACAAGACGAAACAGCCCACAGGACTCTCATCCGTATCACACACCCCTCCGCCACCTGGTGATGGTCCGTCACCGTCCACTCTAAAGTCCTCGCTCCAGTCCCCCGGTGCCCGGCTGGGCTACGGTGCGCATTCACGCACAGGCAAACGCTTCCCAAGGCAGGGGCCGAGCGACGAGTCCCACACCTGCTAAGTGGGCTAGCAGCCCTGAATGGGTGCCACCCTCTGCCAGAAGAGCGGCCACCCGTCAAGCACACTTCTTCAACTGCAGCGGTCCCGCCCTTCCAGCTGTCTCCACGTGGCCACTCCCAGCTGTGTGCTCGGGGCCTCCATTTCCCCGTCTGTCAAATGAGAGGGTGGACTGCATCAGGACTTCTGCAGAACATTGGTCTTAGGAGACGCTTTCCAGAAATGCACCACGTAGGAACGACCACTGGCTCTGTTACCTCCCATAGAGGCATGTGACATTTGCATATGAAGGACTGAAAAGTTCTGCAACTTTAAAAATCCTGCTTGACTTTGATTAATTTCATTTTCTCCCCACTTTTTGACCCTGTAGCTCTCTATTTCTGCTTAACAGCTAGTGACACCCTCAAGAACACAGGCCATTATGGAAATATGTGCTGAGTATGGTGGAAGGAAGAGAGAGAGAAGAATTTATTCCCCTAAAGGTGTTGGCATCAGAGAAAAATACATTTGAGCAGGCTTCAAATGATGAGTCAGGACCCAGTCAAAGAGAGACAGAGAGTGCGGCCCACGCAAGGGACAGAGGCGTAAAGATTCGTGGTCCACACAGGAAGTGGCAAGTAGCACCACCGTGCAAGGCAGAGCCGCTACCATGGGAGTGGAGCGAGGCTGGCCCACAGCTGCAGATTTGGGGCGCTAGTGTTTGTGCTGTATTCTTAAGTCAAAGAGAACCATCTGGGGTTTTCACGAAAAGGAATGACATGGTCAGATGTGTGCTTCCCAAAGGTAATTCTGGCAGCTTCTAAAAGCCGGAGAGAAGAGAGACAGGGAGGCCGCTGGGAGGCCGTGACGCTGGTCCACGTGAGAGGTGGTGAGATCTGAACGGGAAGAGTAGGGGTAGGGAAGAGGAGCTGGAGGTGGGTCCCCAGAGCCTCTGCTTGCAGGGGGTGGGAGGAAGAGGGAGGAACGAAGAGAGACTCTGGTGTTTGAGGAAACAAGGATGTCACTTCCCTAGGCTGGGAACAAAACTGAAGGAGAAGGCGCCTTTAAGACTTTGAACACATGGCCTCTGAGGTGTCTGTGGGGCATCTGGAGGTGTCAGTCAGGGTAGTCTAGGCAGGGCTGCAGTAACGAACTAACCCCAAGCTCAGCGGGCAGCCCAAGAAAGATTCGTTTTGCTCATTCACCCAGTCTGATGCAGGTGCAAAGTTGAGTGACCCTACTCCATCTCGTAGCTTTGCCATCTGGAACAAGCAGCCTCCAAGGTCACATGGCAGGGGAAGAGAGAGCCAGGGAACCACAGGATGTTTTGCAAGGATGGAACCTGGAAGTCACTCCATCACTCACAGACCATCAGCCAAGCCTGGGTTCGTGACTTCCACCGACCTACAAGGGACGCCGGGAGATGCGGGCGCATGTGAACATTTGGCAAGGCCTAACCGTCACCGCCATGCTGGCGGGAAGCTCAAGGTGCCTTTGGAAATGATGACCAGGAGATTCCCAGGGCTTGGGACATAGATCTAGGCATGATGGTTGAATGAGCTCACCCAGGAAGAAAACAGAGAAGGATTACATGAAATTTGTAACACCATAAATTCCTCCGAGATTGTATTTAGAAAGTTCCAGAGGATGATCCAAGGTTTAGTCAAAAATCTCTTGTTTCCAAATATCCAATTATTTGTTGTCATATAGACAAGGCATCCAGATTTTTTGCTGAATTTTTCAGTTTCCATATGGTTGCTTGGCATCACATAGGCAGCTAAAAGCAACTGGCAAGTGTTTGAGTTCTATGGCGCTCCATCATGCTCCACGGCGTAGGGCCCAGGGCCTCACAGCTATAGATTCCTCCAGAACAAAGGTTTTCAAAGCCCTCCGTTTAATAGACATTTCGAAAGAGACCTCACAGTATTCTTGCCTTTCAGGTTAATTTCAGAAATCAAGATTTTTGCTACCAAACTATTGAATGTGAAATTGATTTTTTTATTTAAATGCTTTGCACACTTAAAATTTTTTGACAAATAATATTTTGGTTGAAAATCATGGTTTCAGGGACTTCAGCTTGGGGAGTAATTAAAATTTACTGTTTTCCTTGGAAATGGCTACTGTTTTAATCAACACTAACAGATAAGCATGGGATATTTCTTAAATCTGGCTCTTGCAAAACCCTTTCCTGAGACCAAAGTGTCCCTCCTCTGAGACTATAGGGTCACGAGCCCTGGGACTTGGTCAGTTTTTGTTCACCACTGTCTTCCCAGAACCCCGCACAGTGCTGGACGCACAGTGGGAACTCAATCAGTGTTTGCCGGATGGATGGATAGATAGATGGGTGAAAGGATCGGTGGATGGAAGTGCCCGTCGCACTGAAAACTTCTAGATCTGGACTTCTAACAGCTGCTAACATGACCAGCAACTGGGGAAAAGGGAAAAGAGCAGTGGATCAGGAGTCAGGAGACCCAGGTTTCAGTGTCGTCTCTCCACTGACTGAGGTTCAAGAACTTGACAAAATCCCTTGCTCCATGGGTGCTGCCATTTTCTTCCTCTTCTAAACGAGGTCCTGTCATCCAGCCCCAGGCAACATTTTTAGCCTTGTATCCAACCACTTGTCCCTTCCCCTATCCTTCTAAGGACCTTCATCTGTGCCCATTGCTCTTCCCATTCAGAAATGCACTTCTGGACTCCCAGTTCATGACCAAGTGAGGAGATTGGCAAATCCTCTCCCCAAAGTCAATTATAAAGCTACACAAAATTGACAAAAAAAATAATCATTTCTGTACTCCGGAAACCATCCCAAGGCATGCACCAACCTGAAAAGTTGTTTATGCTTGAAAAATGCTGAACTTGAGGTGGAAACGGTGCTGATCTGCAGGATCCTGGACCAGGGCTGCTCCCAGACTGCCCCAAGATTCCTCAGGGCAGGACAGGCGGTGAGTCAAAGGGAAATTACACAATTTGGAACAGTGGGTGATGCTCACGCCTAGTGGCACTGTCAGTGGAGGTGCTGATCTGAGAAGCCACATGGAATGGCTGAGGCTGCGTGCGTGGGTAATGGAGGCTGGGAAGGGTCCAAACCAGCCATGACACCAGCTGACCCTAAGGCCACATGCACACACAGGAAACCTGAAAGCCTGATCAAAACTAAAAGCTGGGCAGACTTGAAAATGGCCCGAATTTTGAATGTGCTCCCTGACTCACACACAGGTCAAGCTTGAGGTGTTTGGGAATAACCTCTGATCAAACACAGGCTGGCCTCTATGCTATGCAGACAAGGTGCACAAAAACTAGGCTTAAAAATAAAAATGAGAAATTAAAAAAAAAAAAGTCTGAGCATGAGCAGCTACACACAGCAAAGGAAACAAATTTCCTAGATTTAGCCCAGGCAAGTTACAAAACCAAAAAATGAACAAGCAAAAATAAACAACCTTCTTGAGGGACATCAAAATCCAGAGTAGATACAACACATTATCTAAAATGTCCAATTTCAACAAAAAATATGAGAAATGGAAAGAAACAGGAAAATATGACCTCTTCTCCAGGGGGCATAGGGAGGGGAAAGCAGCCTCTGAGGGGCTCCAGAAGTTGGATTTGGCAGTAAAAAAATTCAAAGAGTTATCATAAATATGATCTAGGAATTAACTGAAGTTTGACAATAATAAATCAATAAATACATACTCTGAATAAGAAGGAAGAAATAATCTTTTTAAACTAAATGGAAATTCTAGAGTCGAAGAATACAATAATGGGAAAAATTCACTAGAGGGGCTCAGTGGGAGATTTGAGATAGAAGAAGAATCAGTGAACTTGAAGACAGAGCAGTAAAAAATGCTCAATGTGAAAACAGAGAGGACAAAAGAGTGAAGAAAAGTGACCTGTAGAACATCAAACATCATCATACATGTAATGGGAGTTCCAGAGGACAGGAGAGAGAAAAGGGGGCTAGAAAAATAAATGAAGGAATAATGGCCAAAAAGTTTCCAAGACTGTTGACAAACTTTACTCTAAACATCCAAGTAACTCAGCCGGGCACAGTGGCTCATGCCAATAATCCTAGCACTCTGGGAGGCCGAGGCGGGAAGATCACTTGGCTCAGGAGTTAGAGACCAGCCTGAGCAAGAGCAAGACCCCCAGCTCTACTAAAAATAGAAAAAATTAGCCAGACGTGGTGGCACACACCTGTGGTCCCAGCTACTCGGAAGGCTGAAGCAGGAGGATCACTTGAGCCCAGGAGTTTGAGGTTGCAGTGAGCTAGGCTGACACCACAGCACTCACCGGGGCAACAGAGCAAGACTCTGTCTCAAAAAAAAAAAAAAAATCCAAGTAACTCAATAACCCAGGCAGCTTAAACACAAAGAGATATATACCTAGACACATCATCATCAAATGGATAAAGGACAAAGAAAATCATGAAAGAAGCAAGAGTAAAACAACTCATTGTGTATTCAGAAACCATATGATTAGCACCTGATTTCTCGTCAGGGAAACAGAGAGCATAAAGTGTTGAAATAACATATTCAAAGTGCTAAAAGGAAAAATCCTGTTAATTGAGAATTCTATATCCAGCAAAACTATCCTCCAAAATGAAGGCGAAATACAGACATTCCTAGAGAAACAAATATTGATGGAATTCTCTGCTAGCCAGCTTACCTTATAAGAAATACTAAAGGAAGCCCATCAGGCTGAAAGTAAATGACAGCAGATGGATGGTAACTTAAATCTACAAGAAGAAATAAAAAACATTAGAAATGGTAAATATTAGGGTTAATATAAAATATTCTGTGAATACATTTGTTCTCTTGAATTCTTTAAAAGACATAAGCAATAATTATAGTACATTGTTGGGCTTATAATACAAAAAGATATAGATATATAGATAATATATATGTAATATACATCTATGATAATAAAAGCACAAAGAGAAGGAAGGAAAAAAAGCTATATCGAAGTAAACTTACTGTATTTGGTCAGAAGTAAGTTAATATTAATTTGAAGTAGATTGTGATGACTTAGAAGTATTTTGTATTCCTAAAGCAACCACTAAGAAAATAACTTAGTGGTTATTTTAAAAAGAGGAATATAAGGTTTTTTTAAAAAGAGGAATTAAAAGGGGGCACTAAAAATATTTATGTAACACAAAAGAAATCAGTGAAGAAGGAACAGGGAACAGAGGAATAAAACAACAACAAACAGGAGACATAGAAAACAGCAAAATGGTAAATTTAAGGATATGTAATATAAATTACATTAAATGTAAACAGTCTAAACACTCTAATAAAAAGGCAGAGATTGCCAGACTGAATAAATAAGCAAGATGTGACAATATACTATCTACAAGAAACATATCTTAGATCCAAAACACAAATGGGTTAAAAGTAAAAGGATAGAACAATGACGTACTATGAAAACAATAACTGTAAGAGAGCTGGGAGTGATTATTTTAATATTAAACAATATAAACTTTAATACAAGAAATATTACTAGAGACAAAAGGGACATTTCATAATGATCAAAAAAATCAATATATCCAGAAGATACAAAAAGTATACATGTTCACACCCCTAATACCAATGCTTCAATATACATGAAGAAAAAAACAATAGAATTTAAAAACAAACAGATGATAGTTGGAGATGTTAAATCCCACTCTCAATAACCAATAGAATGACTAGGTTTTAAAAATCAACAAAGATATGGAAGACTTAAACATGCTATTGACCAACTCAACCTAACTAACCCAATGACTGCAGGATACACATTATTTTCAAGCACACATGGACCATTCTCCAGGAGAGAACATGGGCTGGGCCTTAAAATGAGGAACAGTGAACATAACCAGACTGAAACCATGCAAAATATGGTCTCCAACAACAGTGGAATGAAATTAGATATTAACAACAGAAAGAAATCTGTGAAAGCCCAAATATTGCAAAATCAGACAACACATTTATAAATAACTCAAGAGTCAAAGAAGAAATTACAAGAGAACTATTTTGAAGATGTTTCAAAGTGGATAAAAAATTCCCACTATATATGAAAATTTATGGAATTCCGCTAAGCATACTTAAAGGAAATTTATACCTTTCAACACCTATGTCCCAAAAAAAGAAAGGTCTTAAATATTAAGGACTTAAAGGACTAAAGAAGCTAGAAAAAGATGAGCAAACTAAAAAAAAAACAAGCACAAGAAAGGTAATAGGAAAGATTAGAACAAAAATCAGTGAAATAGGAAACAAAAAGCAATACAAAAAATCAATGAAACCAAAAGGTAGATCTTTAATAAGATAACAAAAGTGATGAACTTTTAGCTAGATAAAGCAAAAAAAGAAAGAAAAATACATAAATCAACAAAATCAGGCATGAAAGGGGAGACATCACTATCGATCATATATAAATTAAATGAATTATAAGAAAATACTATAAACAACGTAATGCCAACAAATTGGGCAACTTAGATAAATGGACACATTCCTGGAAATATATGAATTACAAAACCTGACTCAAAATGAAATGTAAAATCTGAATAGACCTGCAACAAAATAAAAAAAATTTGAGTTAATAATTAAAAATCTTTCCACAATGAAAAGCCAAGATCCATGTGGCATCAGTGGGAAGTTCTGCCAAATATTTAAAGGAGAAATAATACCAATCCTTCACAAACTCTTTCAGAAAATAGAGGAGGGAACACTTCCCGACTCATTCTGTGAAGCCAGTATTACCCTAATGCGCAGGCCAGACAAAGACATTACAAGAAAAGAAAAACTGCAGACCAATATCCCTCGTTAAACAAATGCTAAAATCCTTAACTAAATATTAGCAAGCCGAATCCAGCAACATATAAAAAGAACTATACACCATGACCAAGTAGGATTTATCCTAGGAATGCAAGCCCCGTTTAACATTCAAATGTCAATTAGTGTAATACACCATATTGCTGGAACAAACGAAAAACCAGGATTACCTCAGAAAGCATTTGAAAAAATTCAGTAGCCATTAATGATTTTAAAAAAAAATCAGTTTTCAACAAACTAGGAATAGAAGGGAACTTTTTCAGCTTGGTAAAGGCATCTACAAAAAAATCCATAGCTAACATCATACTTAAGGAGAAAGCTTTCGGTTTAGTCTTTCTTTCACCGTTCAGACCAGGAACAAGCAACATGGCAAGGATGTCCGCTCTCACCGTGTTTATCCAACAAGGCACCAGAGGTTTCAACTAGGGCAACAAGGCAAAATAAATAATAAAAAGCATCAAGAGTCAAAACAAAGAAGTTAAACTATCTTTATTCACAGATAACACTATATTTTATATGGAAAAATCCCAAGATCCAATAAAAACTCATAAAATAAACAAGTTTAGTAAGATTGTCCACTACAAGATAATATACAAAAACCAATTGTATTTCTATATGCTAGCAACAAACAATCCAAAAATAAAATTAAGAAAACAATTCCATTTACAATAGCACTGAAGAGAATAAAATGCTTAGGAATAAATTTAACAAAATAAATGTAGGACCTACCCTGAAATCTACCAAATGTTGCTGAGAGAAATTGAAAATGATCTAAACAAATGGAGAGACATTCCCCATTCTTGGATTGGAAGACTCAGATTGTCAAGATGGCAATTCTCCACAAAGTGACCTAGAAATCAAGGCAATATTGTCAAAATCCCATTAGGCTTGTTTGTGGAAGTTGATAAGCTGATCCTAAATTTTATATGGAAAAGCAAAGGACCTAAAATTACCAAAAAAATTCTTAAAAGAACAAAGTTGGAAGATGCATGCTACCTGATTTCAAAGTTTCTGTTACCCTACCAGTAAGCCGTAATGAAGAGAGGGGGCCTTCGTGGAAAGGTGGATGTATACATCAACGGAACGGAATTGTAACAGAATTACACACATTTATTGGTAATTCATTTTTTACAAAAGTGCCAAAACAATACATTGGGGAAAGGATAGACTCGTTTCCAGAATATATAAAGAACTCTAAATCTTAAAATGACAAAAAAAAAAAAACCCACACACAATTTAAACATAGGCAAAAGAATTGAATAGATATTTCATCAAAGAGAACATATGCAGATAGCTACTAAGCACAGGAAAAGATGCTCAGAATGTTTAGCTGTTAGGGCAATGCAAATTAAAACTGTCACACACCCACTAAAGTGACTATAATAAAAAAGACAGCCATGTAAAAGATACGGGGAAACCGAAACTTCACAGTACCTGGTGGGAATGTACAATGGCACAGCCACTTTGAGAAAAAAAAAGTCATTTCTTAAAAAGTTAGCATGAACTTTGGACCACACTCTCAACATCTCCAGCCTCACTCTCATCTGTAACGTGGAGGATGGCAGTAGCACCCGCATCATAGGGTTGTGAAAGCAGCCCCACGCCTAAGAAGCTGCCCGGAAAACTAAGACATCCACACGAAGACTTGCATGTAATGCTCACGGCAGTATCAGTCACAACAGCCCAGAACTGGAAATCACCCAAACATTGATCAACTGAGGAACGGATAAACAAAATGTGGCAGACATGTACAATGAAATCTATCAAAAAAAGAAATGAATAACGGAAACACACTACAACATGGATGAACCTCAAAAACATTCTGCCAAGTGAGAGAAAACCGGCCACAAAACACTACATACTGCATGCTTCCATTTATTTGAAATGTCCAGAAAAGGTAAATTTATAGACACAGAAAGCAGGTCAGTGGCTGCCTGGGGCTGGGCGTGGGCAGAGGCGTGACTGCAGGCTATGAGGGCAGGGTGACGAATGTGTTCTAAAACTGGACTGCACACATTGATAAACCTGCTAAAGTCACTGAAAGGTACACTTAAAACCGGTGGTTTTCGTGATGTGTAAGTTACACCTCAATAAAGCTGTTTTTATTTATTTATTTTTTTGGACAGGAATATATTTTATTTTTTCATAAAATTTCTACCAAAAATATATTTTTTCCTTAACTTAAAAATAACGGGTTCAGAAAGCACAGTTTGAGTTATTATAATTCACTACACATTTTATAAACAGCAGGGAAAGGAAGAAGTCAGTAGAATGGATTCACTTTTTAAAAACAGAAATGTTCATTTCGAAAGCTTGACTTTGTCTTTTAATAACGTAAAGGTGGGGTTCTTGCCGATTTTCTTGTTGAAGATGACCAGGAGTTCATCTCTGGGTCTGTGACGTTCACCCGTCGCCGTGTAGTACTGAGCTAAAACCTTTTTCCTTAGCTTTTTGATTGCGATTTACTTGTCTGGGGCCTGCTTTAGAATTGCTTCACTGGCTCCCTTCCAGCTGAATTTACCTTCCGCGGGAGCCCTTGGTCTTCCAGTTCTCCACCCGTGGGATGTCCTGGGGTCTTCATCATTTTCTTCTTAGAATTTGTTTCGACTTCCCAGAGCTTCCGCTTCCTTTTCCCGTCTCTTCCCGGCCGGCGCCCTGCCCCCACCGCTGCTCCTCCGCAGCGCTTGGCCTCTTCCTCCCTGCAGAGCCACTGGCCTCCGGGCCTCCTCCGGCAGCCTCGAGGCAGCCTCCTGTCCCTTTCTGCGCTTCTTAGAGCTCTGCCTCTTCGAGTTTTCTGATTTTAGGTCTTACCGTTCTTTTTTCCGATTCTTCCGCCGCTCTTCCTTCCTTTCCCTTCTGTTCTTCTTTGCCTCTGCTCGCTGCTCCCTGGCGTCACTCGCTCTGGAGGTCTCTGCACAGGGATTTGTCACCTGGCGGTGCGCCTGCGGATCTTGTCCCTTCCTGACTGGCTCGCCGCTGGAAGCTTCAGAAGAGATATTCCACACCTGCTCCGGAATGGATTCAGTATGGACTTTTAAACTGTTCTTCATCCAATTCTGAAATTTTGCCTTTTTCCTGGAAACACTGTCAAAAGCACCAATTTGTTCTAAAAGTTCTCTCCCTTTGGGGCTGACATTCGGTCTCTATTAATTCATCAATTTTCTGAATCCACGCCTGCCGTTTAATATCGCTTTGCGGGTTTGACCTTCATAGCCTTTGCCGCCGTACTTCTGATCTCGCCTACGCGTTTCACATGGTTTTCGGAGTCGTCGCCCCAGACATCTGTGCCGCGGTGAGCGCAAGAAAGACAGTCACCGTTTCTGCAAACGGACACATGCTTTTCCACTTGTGCTTTCTTCGCCGATTGGCCACATGCATTGCATGTAAAAATGCCATTTCTAGCTAAATGGTTAAACAGTCTCTATAAGAGATAGGTTTTAAGTCTTGCAAAAAGACATCCTGCGGAAATTCAGGACCTCTGACCGAAGATAGCAAACACTGCCTCTCAGCCAGCGCCCACCAGCAGTTTCGACCCGCCTGCGGAGGGCACGGGAGCCGGCGCCGCCTCCACCTCGCTCCGAGCTTCCAGCTTCGCGGGGCAGAATTCATTTCTGAGCCGCCCAGCGCGCCTGCGCGCCGCGACCACACACACACACACACACACACACACACACACACACACACACACGCACACACACGCACACGCACACGCACACACGCACGCGCGCGCACGCACGCACGCACACACACGCACACGCACACGCACACCACCCCCACCCTGCGGAATGACGGTATAAAGCTGTTTTTAAATAGGGAAGAAATGTACTTCGGGCTTTTATCGTTCACTGAATTCTATCATTCCTTGAGCAGCTGCGCTGTGCTGGCTCCGCACTGGCAGCTGGGGGTCCGAGGCTGAAATGACAGTGCAAGTAGCTAACGATGGCTGAGAGGTCACTGTGTGTCTCCAGCTCTCCTTCCTTGACCCTAATCACCCCTCACATCAGTGTGAGCTCAGTACTATTGTCATCATCCCATTTTACAGATGAGAAGAGTAAAGCCTCGACTATGGTGTCCCGAGTCACGTAAACCTCTAACTGTTGCAGTCCAGCTTTGAACTCCACAACCCACGCCCAGCCCACACTCCTGACACCCTTCCCTCAGCCTCCAGGAGCACTGGGTTCTGCAGCCTGGGGTCTGTGCTCACATGCCCCCTCACCTGTCACAGGGCGTCCCCTAACTCTGCCTCACAGTTCCCAGCCAGCCTTATGGACGACTCAAGGCGCATCTTCTCTGCCTACGTACTAGGATACCCGACTTATCCACCAGACCTCGAGGGCTGGTCCAGGGGCTGGGGATCTGCAGTGGGTTGACTTCTGTCCCCCACAAAGATATGTCCAAGTCCTAGCCCTCAGAACCTGTGATGTGACCTTATTTGGAAATAGGGTCTTTGCAGATGTAATTCTGTTAAGGATCTTGAGATGAGGTCATACTGGATTTAGGATGGGCCCTAAGTCCAGTGACACATGTCCTTACAGGAGACAGAAAAGGAGAAAATGCAGAGGGCACGGCCATGTGCAGAGGCAGAGACCGGGGCGATGCGCCTACAAGCCAAGGAACACCTAGATGGTCAGAAACCACCGTAAGCTGGGAAAGAGGCCTGGACCAGACACTCCCTCCCAGCCCTCAGAAAGAACCAGCCCTGTTGACATCTTGACTTTGGACTTCTGGCCTCCTGAGCTGTGACAGAACACATCTCTATTGTTCCTGTCTGTACCCAGCACAGGGCTGGCTCCACACAGGCTGAGCACCGGCTGGTCCACCCTGATCCACCAACCGGAGCTCCCTCCCCACAGCTGTCAGAGGTGACTGGTGGATCATGCCTCTTTTCTAGAAATCGGACATTGTGCCAGGATCCGAGGGCTCCTACCTGCCCCTCTCCAGCTGCCCTTTCTCAACCGCAGGCTCCTCACTTTTTTTAATAAGAGGCTCTTGTCCTTAGAGCAAAACCAGTACCAGGAGAAAGCCACTTGGAACGAGTCCATGTAGAACAGAAATCGAGACACCGTGGCACCCTCCGAGGGGAAGGTGCAGTGGGTTCCGATTAAAAACGACACCACAGGGGAGCTTTGGAAGCTGGACGCTCCATTCCCACCATCTTCGTCTTCATCCCTCTCTCGGTTTCAGGCTGGGACGCCAACAGTTTCCACCCACGCGCTGACCCCAGTCCATGGCAGCGTCCGCTCGAGCTCCCCGCTGAGATGCAGGCTTCATGGGAAACAGCCTGGTGGGTGAGCGGCGTCCGCTGTGGGCTCGGAGAGGTCAGCAGTGTGGCGTATTTCTCAGTCCTCCTATACGGTGTTTGGCCCTGCAGGGACATTGGGCTTTAATAAGAGGCTGGGGGTTGCATGTCAAATGGTGGGATTTCCAGCACCTTGTGTAACAGGGAGAACTACTTTGGGGAGAGACAGATCAAGAGGGAACTTTCATGGAGCCCCCGCAGGAAGCCACAAGAGCAATTTCCAACTCCTAGATCTGCACGGGGATGCTCCGCCCGCTGATTTCCATGCACAGTCACGGGCGATATTCCCTGCTCACTTTTCAAATAGATAGCGTCAAATATGGTTGGAATGGAGAAAAGGATTGCTGAGCTGTCAAGAAAAGTTCGATTTCAGTAATCACATGGAGATCTTTTAGATGACTGTGCTAAGAGGTGACTGACCGTATGATTGAAATACATTTATACTAAAAATATTTTTAAAGCCCTTCTCTTGATTTATAGCCAGAAGAAAATATTGCAAAGAAAAATGAGTTCTCAACTCAAGTAGCACTTACTCCTGATCTAACTAAATTAGCTCCTTTGAACGGGCTGTTTTGCTGTGATGCCTGTAATAAAAATAACAACAATGTGCATTTGGAGGATGTTTTATCCTCTCCGGAGCACAGATCTTTTGCAGTGTGCAGCTTCTCTCGTCCACGCTGAAGATCAGCGTGGCAGGGCAGGAGGGGAGGAGGGAGTTTAGGGCGTGGGTGTCCCTGCAGCCGATCACATTAGGTAAAATAAGCAGATTTCAAATATGTAAGGAAACTGATTTCACGGTGCTCTGAGAGGCCTGGAGACAAATGGGCCAGAAGCTGGGTCTTCCCTCTGCAATGAATTGAATGTCCGTGTGCTCCCAAAACACACTGAAGCCCCAGCCTCCAATTGATCGCATTTGGAGACAGGGCCTCTGGAAAGTGATTAGGGTTAGTAGCTGTCATGAAGATGGGGCCCTGATCTGGTGGGATTACTGCCTTTATAAGAAGAGATAGCAGAAAGCATGCTTTCCCTCTCTCCCTCTCTCTCTCCTCTCTCTTCCCTTCTCTCTCTCTCTCTTGTCCCCCCACCCCCATTTGAGGAAGCAGCAAGAAGGCAGCCATTTGCAAGCTGGGAAGAGAGCCCTCCCCAGAACCTGACCATGGCACCCCGATCTTGGACTTCCAGCCCCCAGAACTGTGAGAAGTAAACGTCTGCTGTTCAAGCTACTCAGTCAGCGGCGTTCAGTTATGGCAGCCCTAGGAGACTAAGCTGCCCTCCTTCCTCTGCAGTCTGAGTCTGGGGCTGCTTGCTCCGCCTGCCATAGAGACAACCAGAGATGTGGCTTCCAGCCTCAGCCCTGCCTAACCACGGGCGGCTGTGGGAAACTCCCTCTCTGAACCAGAGAACATTACCCTTTCTCTAGTCTGCTCACCTGAAAGTCCTACAGGTAAAAGGAAGTGACTTGTCCAACACCAAACTGCTTACAGTTCCCACCGATCCTCTCCCACCTGCCCCCGCATCCTGCAGTAGTTCTTGGGCCGTTCCTTTGCTCACAATTCCCTGTCCCTTTGTCCTGTTTAATTCCTTCCTGCTCACCTTTTAAAATTAATGCTCACTCAACATCACCTCCTCCAAGCAGTCTGCCCTGACCACCCACACCCTGATGGGGTGCCTGCCCCACCTCCTGCAGACCCCTGCAGGTCCCGTCACTCTGTGTTGTCACTGCCTGTTTGCATGTCCATCTCTGGACTGTCAGCCGCCCCAGGGCAGAGCCTGGGAGTTATTTTCCTACGTGACCACACAGAGTTGGCTCAGTAAATGCTTGCAGAACTGACTTCAATATGGGGCCCTCTGGCTGTCATCCGCAAGCTTGGCCCCATCACAGGCTCTGGGAACAGACCATCTCCCAAGTCCAGGGAGATATGAGGAGCCTGAAATTCAAGCTAGGAGGCCTGTCATTAGCTCACAGCCCAACCTCTGGTTTGAGGATCCTACTACTGTGACTTCGCAAAACAAGTCCCCACCCCAAAATCTGCCCCAAGACAGACACAGGAGTTGAGCCCTACTGCTGAATGCCTGCCCTAAATTCGCAGGCAGGACCATTTATTGAGTGTGTGCTATGTGCTGGCCCACATGCCAGCTCTTTACACCAGTCATTTCCATGGGCGTTGTGTGACAGGCATTAGTACCACCACGTCACAGATGAAGAAACTGAGGTCCCAAGTGGGACTGACTCAGAACCCCATTGCTAACAAGGGGCAGAGCTGGACTGGATGCCACGTCCATCTGACTCCAAAGCCAGGGGTTCTCACGCAGTGTCTGCACCACCACCAAGGCAGCTGAATCAGTAGAGAGGAGGGGGTGGGGTGACCATAGCCACAAAGAGCCAGGCATTGTCCCTTCTTCTGGAACTCCAGTCCCAGGACCAGCACCTTCCCTGCGGACGCTTGCCCTCATTCTCAGTGAGCTTTCCTTCCTCTTACCCCTGACGTATGTCTTTATGTTGGGATTAGTTTTATTATAGTGATAGCAATGCAGGTGGAGTCCGTGGCAGGGACACGGAAGCGGAAAGGGCATGATAAACTTAGGAAGCTGTAAACAGTTCAGGGAGGGGTTTGCAGGGAGCTGAGCAGCAGGCGTGGGGCTGGGGAGGTGGGCTGGGGCAGGGTTCCGAGGGCTTCAGGTCCTGCCCTGCAGGCGGTGGGGCGTCACAGCAGGCTCCTGTGGCAGAGAGAGGCTTGCCCCACTGTCCTCCAGAAGGAGCCCTCTGGAGTCCCGCCTCCCGGCTCCACCACTAGCTCATGCCCTTCTCGCCTGCCAGTGTCATCCCCCAGGCCAATGCCAGGAGTGACCTCAACCTGGGACGCCAAAGGGGGACTCACACCCTTGCCTTGGTCTTCTAGGCTTTCTTATCCCCAGCAGCCCCTACCCCCCACCCCGTGTAATGTTGAGGACATGGAAAAACACAGTTAAGACCTTGAAGAGCATTTGCTTTAATTACAGAAAACAAATGAGACCCAGAAAGCCAGGGAGCTTACGCCAGCAGCAAGTCCAAGACTCCCTGGATGAATAATATGTGAATAGTCATATAACTTTGCACTTTCTAAATGCTGCAATCCGAGGGCTTCGGAGCCTTTAAAAATGTGAGTATTTTCAGGGAGCCCTGGCTAAACACCTCCTCTCTAAGCCAAGCACCAGTCGGGCTCCGGGTAATTCCAGAGTTGTAGCACATTCAGGAAGCTCTGTGAGGTGCTGTGTGGCTGCCTCACTCAGAGGAGCAGCAAGAGGGTCCAGCGGGTGGACTTCTGCAAAGGCGTGGGCTGGTTCCACGAAGCCTCGGTCAGGGGACAGTCTGCAGGGGGAGCTACAGGGAATGTCACCACTAGTAAGCCAGAAGGGGCGAAGGGAGGGCCTGTTGGTGGGAGACAGGGATGTCTGTAGCCAGGGGAGCGGCTGGACAGCTCTGGAGCCCAAGGCCAAGCCAAGGAGAGAGGCCAGGACCACGCTTTCCCTCACGGCGGTCACAAGGCACCAGCCCTGCCCACACCTCGCTCTGGGCTTGTGGCTTCCAGAACGGTGGGAGAATGAATTCCTGTTGTTTGAGACACCAAGTCTGTGGCACTTGGTCCGGCAGCCACAGGAAAGTAACACAAAGGAACTTGCCCAAAGTAGTACAGCTAGTGAGTGGTGACCTGCAGCCAGGTCTTTCTGCCTCTGGGACCTGCAAGCCAGTCTTGGTCACTTGCTGCCTCCCCAGCCAAGGGCAGAGGGACGTCCAGGCCGAGCCAGCCATGCACCCACCCTGCACGTTAGCAGATGGCTGTAAACGACACTCGGAGGTGGCTGCTGCCATGGCATCCCATGCTGGTCACCTGAGGGGTGCCCTGCTGGACCCAGGGGGGCTCATTCCCACCACCCCATAATGGGCCCTTATTAGGAACGATGCCTAATACCACACATGACACAGCTTGTGCCACACAGACACCCCTTTTATCACTGGGGGCTGGCGGGCAGCAGCCTCTGATTCCCCGGATGGGAATTCCAGGTGATCGGGTAGCCCTGGACTGGGACTCGCCAGTGAGGGTTTCTTTCTATACCCATCGTGGCCCTTCTGTGGGGAACAAAGGTTCTTTTCAGGGCCTCACGGACCAAAAGAAAAGGTTGAGAAAATGACCCGCGGCACCCTTCCTGCTCAGAAGCCCCTGCTGCCTGCTGGGCTGGGCTGTGGTACGCTCGCGTGTGCATCGAACCCAGAGCCCAGCTTTGCCTGCTAGGTGACCGTCACGCAGTGGCTGCCTTCTTCCACTCCATGTCCTGTCTGTGAGGCAGTCTCGAGTAGCTTCCACCGCCCTGGACTCGTAGCGGGTCCTGTCACATGAACACAGCCCATTTCACGTCCATTTGCACCACATGGACCCAGACCGTTCTCCTGGTGACAGGTATCAGAGCTCTCTTGTTGGAGCCGTCATGGACAGAGCTGCTAGGAGCCTCCTGAGAGGGCCTCACAGCCTGCGTCTCCTGAGGAGGAGGACACAGGGCGGGACCGCTGGACCAGGGGATGTGAATCTCGACTTCCCTGGAGAAGGGCAGCTGTCTTCCCAAGTGGGGGCCCCCACTGGCAGCAAGTTTCAGGTAGAGGACGGAAGGTTGAACTCTGTCTCCAGAGCATGGTGTCAGGTGTTCACGAGAGGGCTGGCCACTGCTGGTGCTGTCTCTGTGCAGGTGTTTGTAGACTCCTCCTGGAGTCACCTCCCAGCCCTAAAAGGCTGTTTCCTACTGGTCCCACCTCACAGGTTAAGTGGCTTGTCCAAGGTGGCACAGCAAATGTGAGCTAGGCACTCAGGCCTGGCCGCTCTACCCCATGTCCAGACGTGAAGGAAATGCAGGGGGGTGGCCGACGCCTGCCCGGGAAAAAGCCCGGACAGAACCCCAGAGAGTGGCCGGGACCAAGACTGACTCTCAGCAGGTGAAACGTGACTTCATCCTCCCTGGCCCAAGCCCTCACACCGTTGGCTCCTAGACGTCAGGGAATCCATGTTCTTTTTTCTGTTTGTTTGTTTCTGATGGACACGTAATTGCACATATGTATGGGGTACAGAGTGATGCTCCGCTGCATGTATATGATGATCAAATCGCGACACTTGGCAGATCCATCACCTCGTACACTGATAGTTTCTTTGTGGTGAGAACATTCATTCCCCTCTTCTAGTTACTGTGAGATGTAAGCTATACTGCTGTTTGCTGTATCGCCCTCCTGTGCTAGAACACCAGACAGCCTTCCTCCCACCTGACCGAAAGTCTCTCCCTCTCCCCCGCCAGCCTTGGGCAGCCACTGTTCTCCTCTCGGCTTCGACGATGGCAGCTTTTTCAGCTCCCCGTGTGAGTGAGGTCACACAGGATTTGTCTTTCTGTGCTTTCTTATTCCATGTAACATATGTGCACCAGGCGCATCCCTGTCACCACAACTGGCAGGATGTGATTCTTTTTTATGGCTGAGCAGTATTCCGTTGTGTCTATAGACCACATTTTCTTTACACACTCATCTGCTGATGGAGACCTGGGCTGAGTCCCTGTCTTGGCTGTTGTGAATAGCAGTGCTACAGTAAACGTGGGAGTGCAGATATCTATCTCTCATTTCCTTTGGATAAAACCCAGTAGTGGGAATGCTGGATCATATGGCAGTTCTAATTTTATTTTTTGAGAAACTCCCATAGTGTTTTCTATAATGGCTGTACAAAATTTATAACCCCATCAATAGTGTGTAAGAGTTCTGGCCAGGCACAGTGGCTCACGCCTGTAATCCTAGCACTCTGGGAGGCTGAGGCAGGAGGATTGCTTGATCTCAGGAGTTCAAGACCAGCCTGAGCAAGAGTGAGACCCCATCTCTACCAAAAATAGAAAAATTAGCTGGACGTGGTGGCGTGCATCTATAGTCCCAGCTACTTGGGAGACTGAGGCAAGAGGATCGCTTGGGCCCAGGAATTTGAGGTTACAGTGAGCTGTGATGATGCCATTGCACTCCACTCTGGGCAACAGAGCAAGACTCTGTTCTAAAAAACAAAACAAAACAAAGAAAGTTCCCCTTTCTCCACATCCATGCCAACATTTCTCTGATAATTATTGATGTTGAGTATTTTTTCATGTCCCTGTTGGCCATTATATGTCTTCTTTTGAGAAATGTTTATTCAAGTCCTTTGCCCATTTTTAACTGAATAATTTGCTTTTTTGCTATTGAGTTGCTTGAGTTCCTTATATATTCATGATATTAACCCCTTTTCAGATGCATTAGTTTGCAAATACTTTCTCTCATTCTGTGGGGGGGTCCCTTCACACCATCAATTGTGTCCTTTGCTGTACAAAAGCTTTTGAGATTGATGTGACCCCATTGTCTGTTTTTCCTTTTGTTGCCTGTGCTTTCTAGTTCTTATCCAACACATCTTTGCCCAGACCAATGGCATAAAGTTTTTCCCCTGTTTCTTCTAGTAGTTTTATATTAATAGTTTCAGATCTTACATTTAAGTCTTTGATCCATTTTGAGTTGATTTTTGTGAATTGTGAGAAATAGGCACCTAGTCTCATTTTTCTGCATGTGGATATCCAGTTTTCCCAGCGGGGAATCCATGTTCTGGATGGGCTGCCCCAGATGTACTAAAACCTCAGGGCCATTTTCGTGTGTTTTGTGTTTCATGAGTTATAGAAGAAGCCACAAAGACGCCTGGTCAGACAGCTTCGGCCAGCTTGCTGATACTGCTTAGTGATGTGGGTTAGTTCTGGTCTCCTCAGCAAGTGGACCACACTTCTCTCTTCTGGAAACCTTTGAGGATCGGTTCTCAACAGAGAAATCTAAGAGAATTTATTCTTAGGTAGAATTTGAGCTTCGCCACCTGCTTTCCTGACCATTTCTCACACAGTAATTCTTAGAACTTCCTGGGGCAAGACCATGTGGATATTTGATCTGAAACAGAATACCCTGGGGACAAGCTTTCCGCTCCTGACCTCAGTACCCTGGTAAAATCATGAGCACTGACTTGGTTTGTCCTTGTTGCTTCTGGCTTCCTGATCCCAGTGACCAAGGCCTATCCTCCAAGGCGGCTCTAGCACCTTTCAATCCGGAATAAGGTACTTAGCAGGTTACTAAGCCCATTCGCAACTCTGTGGGCACCGGGGACCAGTCCGGGCGAGAGCAGCAGGGATTGCTGTGGTCTCCCTTTTCCCAGATGAGAAAACCAAGTGTCAGAGAGACCGAGTCTGCCCCCGGCACGGAGTTAGCAACTGGCTGGCTCTGGGGCCATCACCTTACCCCCTCCCTCTGCTCCGCCGTTGCAGGCCCAAGACAGCCTCAGTTTCCAGGCTCCTCAGAGGTCAGCGTGGTGGGATGGAAATGCTGATGAAGCGATGGAGTTAATAACAGTAACTGCCTTTCATGGGTTGAACTGCGACACCCCAAATCCATATGTTGAAGCCCTAACCCCCGTGCCTAAGAATGGTACCCTATTTGGAAATAGGGTTGTTGCAGGTGTAATTAGTCAAGATGGAGTCACACTGAAGCAGGGTGGTCCCTAACCCAACATGACTGTGTCCTTATGAAAAGGGAAAATTTGGACACAGAGACAAGCACGCAGGGAGAAGCCCAGTGCAGATGAAGGAGGAGATCGGGGTGATGCTTCTACGTGCCAAGGAGCGCAGGGATTGCCAGCGAAGCCCAGGAGCCAGGGCGGAAGCACAGAAAACACGATCTCGTTGACCAGACCCCAGCTGGCTCCTCCGAGCCCCCTTCTCAAGCAGGCCTCAGCCTAGGTCCGCAAAGACGTAAACACTGACGTAGACTCTAACAGCTAAGGCCACGTACCTGGGACAACCCCAGCCCCGTCAGGGCCTGCCTGAGACCCCAGGCCGCCGACACCTGCAGACAGGGCCTGTCTCCCAGCCTGTGTGAGGGCAGGAGCCAGCAAACCCAGATGGGTTTCTCAGGGACCACCCCACTTCCTGCTTTTGACTCTGCTGGGCTCTGTACATCCACCTGCCCTATTCAGTCGCCTCTGTGCAAACCAAAGCGAGTTCAGTCCACACCTGGCTCTTTCTTTTCCTATTTGCAAAGGTTATTACAGATTAAAGTCTGTTCGTGCCACTTTAACCAGTATCCAGCTTTGTTTACTTTCAATATCCCTCATGACCCTCAGAAGGAGTCAAACCTACTGATACATTGATCTTGGACTTCTGGCCCCCAGACTAGGGGACAACACACTTCCATTGTATAAGCCTCCCCGTCTGTGGTGCTCTGTCACGCAGCCCCAGCTGACCAATACACTGCCTTTCACTCAGCGGTTAAGGGCATGAGTTTTAGCCTTGAGTTCAAACCCTAGCCACCCTCTCACTGCTAGCTGTGTGCCCTGGATTGAGTGTCTAAACCTCTCTGAGCTGCAGATGCTTTGTGAGTTATGTGAGTTAATCCCATTCATGAGGGCTCTGTCCACATGATCTGATCACTTCCCCAGAGGCCTCACCTCCTAACATATCACCTTGGGGTTAGGATTTCAACATATGAACCGTGGGGGGGACAGAAACATTCAGACCATAGCAGCAGAGGAAGCAGCAAGTGCAAAGGCCCTGAGGCAGCAGCATTTCTGGTGGGATAATCTAGAAAAGGAGAGAGCGGCAGGGGCCCTTCTGGGCATATTGAGAGCGGAGACCGTGGAGCTGGGAGGAGGATGAGATTCAAGGCTGACTCCAGGACTTTTGGTGTGAGCCGGTGGCCTGGAGTTATCTCTGCCGAGAAGGAATTGACACGAATGTCTGCTGGTTGTCTGGGCACTGGCTACCCGGGATGACCTCGCTGCAAGTCCAGGAGCCGAGACTCTCTGAAGCTGAAGTGTGGCCTCTGTCAAGTCCGCCTGCTTCTGGCGCACCCCCACTTATAAGACGCACCCCTCTGGGGTCTTAACCCAAGCCGAGTGTCCCAGGACACATTCCCTTGCTGGGTCCTCGTGTTAGTTTCCTGTGGCTGCTGTGACAAGCTGCCACAAACTCGGTGGCTTAAAGCAACACATACTTACTTTCTTACAGATCTGGAAGCCAGAAATCCAAAACCAGCTTCGCTGGCTAGAATCGAGGTATTGGCAGGGCTGCGTTCCTTCTGGAGGCTCCGGGGAGAATGCGCTCCCTTGCCTTTTCCAGCTTCCGGAGGCTGCCCGCCTTCGGTGGGGCATGGGCCTTCCTCTGTGTCCAGAGCCGGCACCGCTGCATCACGCTTTGGTCACGTGGCCTGCCCCTTCCATGTCAAATCTCCCTCTGCCTCCTCGCAGGGACACTTGTTGCTCTGTGTGGAGCCCACACAGTGAAGCCCTGATACTTCTCCGATCTCGAGATTTTTAATCACATCTGCAAAATCCCTTTTGCCACGCAAGATGACATTCATGTTTCCCAAGATCAGGACCTGAGACCCTTAGGGTTTGGCGTGCCACGGCCCTGGACTTAGCTCCCATCCCCCAGCACCGCAGGACGCACGCTCCGGGATCACAGTACCCCAGCCTGTCCCGACCCCCCAAGCTCCCGTCCTCCCTGCCTCACCACATCCTTGCTGTCTCATTCTTCTCCGGTGCCTCCAAGCGAGGTCTCCAGTGTCTTTACTGCTCCGTTTGTCTAGTTGTCCTGGGTGGGAGGGTTAGTCCCACTTCAACAGGAAACAGAAGCGCATCCGGCTCTTTCTGGGCAGAAATGACAGCAGCAGGCATCAGGTCCCAAGTGAGAGCCCCTGAGGGCTGAGTTGGGTTCTCCTGTGCACCAGACTCCGGTAAGTGCCCCTCCCCAAGTTTCATGTAGAAATTAACAACTCTTCGTAGTTATGGAACACTTTAAGGTACACAGTCTTTACCCCGCATGGTAATATTTATAGCCACTATCTATTAACGACACACTGTTAATATACGCCAGATCCTGGGTGAGTCTTTTCGCAATTATTCTCTTTTATAACTCTCACACCAAGCCTGATGACTGTCAAGAGCATTGTCGTCATCACCATGAAACGGAGGAACTGAGGCTCCGCAGGCCTGGAGAGCCCGCCAGGCTGCGCAGCCAGCGCACAGGAAAGCAGGGTCCGGGCCTGCAGCCTGCCTGCTGCTCTGAGAACCCAGACGTGGAGAAACCTGAGCAACCGGTACAGCAAGAGGGTCCAGAGCCAGGTCTCCTCATTTCAACTCCTGCCCCTTTCATTTTACTTCTTTGCCTTTTAAAATGCCTTCTCTGGCCCAGATGAGTCTGGAAGGCATCCTAGAACTCAGAAACGAGACCAGTTCGACCCACCCTCAGAGAGAATTGTTCCTTCCTTGGGTTTCCAGAAAACTCATCTTACACAAACTCCTTTCTGCCCCGAGTAGAGAGGAGGGGACCTGCTCCAGGGACAGAGGCAAGGTGTGGCCAGGTGGCCTGCGAGTCTTAGATGCCTCTGGACCCAGGCCAGGGGCCCAGTGTGGGGCGTAACTAGAGAAAGCTGTGACCTTCTCAAGGACAGTTTCTCCCTGTGGGGCACCAGAAAGAGTGGGTGGGAATGGCTGGCCCCACTCCAGAGACGAGACCAAAGGGAAGGGTTAGATTGTGCTTAAACCAGCAGCACCCCTGCCGGGTCAAAGGGACCAGCTTCAGAAGGAAGAATCCCGGGGAGGGTGGGGGAGCATCATTCCTTGGGGGTCTCAGCATGATAGAAGTAACTGTTGGAAATGATCAAATCCACTTGCTCTCATTCAGTGCTTTTGTGTGAGAAAGAAGGATCAGTCAATAACAGATCAATCCTTACGGCTTAAAATCGTTTGATAAGTGAGCTCACCTAATACGGAGACCTGGTTTCTAAAAATCGTCCTACCATCGAAGGAACCAAAACTAGGAAACACGGCTGATTCCAGGCCGCGGCAGGGAAGGGCAGTGGATCCGTGACACCCTGCTGTGTGCTGAGGAGTAATTAATAAAGAATTCGAAACACGATGGGCTCATGTCAGAAGGACCGGAGGGGCTTCCACTGCAAATCTGGGGCAATTGGAACAGTAAAAAAGAATAATGGCAGCAGTGAATCGTAGCACGCTGGGGAAAAAAAAGAATCCGTACACTGAGGGTGGGGGCAGGAGAGGAAACTCTTTTCAGAAGAATGGCCACTGTTAAACGCAGACAGAATAACATAATCAGAAAAGCACCATCTTGCACCATTGTCCTAGCAGCCAATTGGAGCAAGGACCATGGATGGATACTAAACCCACTGGGTGAAAGGTTGGGCACAAGGCCACCCGCACAGGCTCAGAGTATCACCTCGTAGATGACCGATCCATGACCAAGGAGCAGGTGTCTTTATCCTGAGAAACCCGTGGCGGCCACTCTGACCAGGTCACCGAACTGAGAGTCACCAACAGGGACAAATGGACGTCCTGGGCCTTGTGCTGCGATGTGCAAAGAAGGACCCAACAAACCTCCAACCTGGATCTGTGAAGAGCAAACAGCCAGCGAACCCACACAGAGGGGCTTCCTGCGGAACAAGTGGCTCGAATTCATCTAAAGGGCCATTGTCGATGTCATAAAACTTTTGTAAAAGGGGCATTAAAGGAAACAAGGAGACATGACGACTAAATGCAATGTGCGATCCTTGACTACATCTGGATTTTTAAAAAACTGTAAATATTGTTGAGCTGATTGGGGGGATCTGAATAGAAATTTGTTTTAGGTAGTGATATTGTGTTAATGTTACATTTCTTGAGTGTGATCATTGTCATGATGGTTAATTTTACATGTCAATTTAGAGGAAAGGTGTTTGGGGCAAGATTACATTTAAATTGGTGAACTTTGGGTAGAGCAGATTGCCCGCCAATCCATTGAAGGCCTGAATTAAACACCAAAACCGGCCTCCCTGAGCAAGGGGACTTCTCCAGCACATCTGCCTGCAGACTTCCTCCCATGTGGGCTCTGCTGGGCCTCCGCCTGCCAGCCCGCACTGCAGATTTGAGATTGCACCCTCCATCATGCGAGCTGATTATTTATAGTAAATCTCTTCCTACATGTGCACACGTGCTACTGGTTCTGTTTCTCTGGAGAACCCGCACAGTCGCGTTGTGATTCTGCAGGAGAACATCCTGGTTCCTAGCAACGCAGGCTAGAGCATTTCGGAATGAAGTGTCATGGTGTCTGCAACTTACCCTCAAATGGGTCAGCAAATAGAAAAGTGTGTGTGTATTTTTTATTATACACACACACATATTCTATGTATGTGTGTCTTCTGTGTGTGTATATTCTATGTATATAAGTGTGTATATATTTCTATGTATACATATTCCACACACATTTTCCTGTGTATATGTGTATATACTAGAGAGAGAGAGAAGCACCGTGGTTAAACGTCAGAGTTGTTAGATCTAGGGAAAAGCATACAGGTTTACAGTGTTCTATTTTTTCAATCTTTCAATGGGTTTTTAATGTTTTAAAATAAAAATATAGAGGGGGGCTTTTTTTTTTTTTTTTTTTTTTTTTTGAGACAGATGATGACTCTGTTGCCCGGGCTAGAGTGCCGTGGCATCATCCTAGCTCACAGCAATCTCAAACTCCTGGGCTCAAGCGGTCCTACTGCCTCAGCCTCCCGAGTAGCTGGGACTACAGGCATGTGCCACCATGCCCGGCTAACTTTTTCTATATATTTTTAGTTGTCCAATTAATTTCTTTCTAATTTTAATAGAGACGGGATCTCGCTCTTGCTCAGGCT
>CAUYSK010004493.1:0-50950 GCA_963575035.1 Avahi laniger | reverse complement strand
CCAGGCCCTTATGATATTCTTAATAACATTTTCTTTTCTATAGCTTACTTTATTATAAGAATACAGTATATAATACATATAACATACAAAATATTTAATATGTGTTAATCGACTGTTTATGTTTTTGGTAAGGCTTCCAGTAAACTGTAGGCTATTAGGAGTTAAGTTTGGGGGAGTCAGAAGTTATACATGGATTTTCAACTGCATGCAGGGGGCAGTCAGTCCCCCAACCTCTGCATTGTTCAACAGTCAACCACATATGATTTTTAATGAAAAATTCAAGCATGCACCAAAGGAGAGAGAATAGTAAAATGAACTCCCATACTCTAATACCTCAGAGTTAGCAGTTATCAAGATTTTGCCACACTTGCTTCACATAAGCATATTACTTTTTAAAGTTTTTAAATATTTAGAAATATATACAACAAATTAATGATATGGCTACCTCTTTTTTTTTTTTTTGAGGAGAAGGGAAGGGGAGTTTATTAATTTGCTGGAAAATGAGAAGGTTGGCAGACTTCCATCTCAAAGTACCAACGTCCTAACATGGCTGCCTCTTAAGCATGTAACTGATACAGGAGAGATGAGGAAAGGGAAAATTTTTTTTCCCCTTTTAAACAGTATTATTTTTATTTTTATCTTATGAGCTTATGGCATACACTGTTCTAAACACACTCATAACAACTCAACAAGGCGTTTACTAGTTTTGTTCTTATTTGATAGAAGAACATTTTCTATCATTTGAGTATTTTTCAATGAGCAGGTGTTCCTTTTTAAATAATAATTTTTAAAAAGATAGTGGGCCATAAAAATATGTTCCCCGGCCAGGCGCGGTGGCTCACGCCTGTAATCCTAGCACTCTGGGAGGCCGAGGCGGGTGGATTGTTTGAGCTCAGGAGTTCGAGACCAGCCTGAACAAGAGCGAAAACCCGTCTCTACCAAAAATAGAAAGAAATTAATTGGACAGCTAAAAATATATAGAAAAAATTAGCCAGGCATGGTGGCGCATGCCTGTAGTCCCAGCTACTTGGGAGGCTGAGGCAGAAGGATCGCTTGAGCCCAGGAGTCTGAGTTTGCTGTGAGCTAGGCTGACGCCACGGCACTTACTCTAGCCAGAGCAACAAAGTGAGATTCTGTCTCAAAAAAAAAAAAAATATGTTCCCCATCGCATATGACAACTGTTTGGTTATTTGAAGTCTTTTCTTCTTCAGTATAAAAAGTCCCAGTTCCTCCAATGATGCCTGAAAGACAGAACTATTATACATTCCAGTTATTAAAAACACTTTCCTCTCAAATGTGTTCCAGCTTCGGTAATAAATGTCAGGGTCACCCTACTCATAATACTTGGTGTTTAGATCCTTTACCATGGGGATTGGCTTCCCCCAGATATTGTTCTTAAGAAGGGTCCCCAGCCCTGAACCTAGCAAAATATGGGGCCCAGTGGGAACACTGACCTTTCTTACTAAGTTTTCTGCATCTACTGTGGCAGCCTGGGAGTCTTCAGTCTCCTTGGTAGTGCCACACAATTGACACACGATGAATTCGCAAATAAACTTCATCATTATCATGTGATTTATTCCTAGACTGAGAATCCTAGCCCTGCATTTGTACTTCTGAACTTTGTAACCTGCTTCAGGACTCCACATCCATCCCCTCCAAATGTCATTTGCTCGCGTAGGATCATCGTTCCAGCCTGTCGAGATCATTTTGAACCTCAATTCTGTCATCCAACCTATTAGCGAGCCTGTTCCTCTTTGTGTCATCTGAAAGTGTGATGAGCTGGACACCTACGTCTTCATCTGAGTCACTGATAGAAACATCTCGTGGCCATGGCTGAGTCACAGGCTCAGAGACCTCCTGCTGGCAAGATATAAAACCTGTCATCACACCTCTCTGGGTACAGTGAGTCAACAGTTATGGATCCTCCAAGCACAGCCGTCATGCGGCCCTCATTTTTCCATCACGTGCACCAGGACAATATGACAAACTGCTTCATGCCCTGTTGAAGCAAAAAAAACCAGTATCTTCGGTTTTTCCCTTAATGTTTTCATTCAATATCCTTATCAGCAAAAGAAGCATGGCATTCTGTCCTTTGGAATGTGTTTGCAGAGAACTCGTGCTAGCTTCCTTGCTAAGTATTGCCAGACTTCATATATAATATGAATGTAATCATTCATATATAATATGAATATAATCATTTCTAGAATTTTGCCAGGAATCAACATTAATTTTGACAATCTTTAATTTCCAAATCCAATGTCTAGTCTTTGCTGGCTATAATGGCAGTTATTTGTCCAGTTCCACCTCATAGCACCCCTCCCATTCTCCAGGATTCCCAAATGTCACTGACAGCAGATTCCTGATCACACGTGATCTTGACACCTATCTGAAACTTTTTACCATGATTTTTTCCTACCATTTCTGATTTGAAGTCCTCCACGTTGACACTCTGGAAAGAAGGAAAAAGAGATATGCTAGCTCTTCTCCCTCTCTTTGGTTAATACCAGACCCTGACTTTCTACCCCAAAGGCTATCCTGGTGTTAAACGCATTCTATGTATGTATGTATGTTTAATCACACTAGTAATATGTAAACACATTCTCATAAAAATGTAAATAATACAGATAAAACTAAAGCTCTCACTGACCACTCCTTCTAATTCTAGTCCATTCTCTATTCTTCCAGATCTCTTTCATGCGTTTACGCACATATATGTACATAAAAACATATGTTTTGGTTTCCATGTTTTAACTATGTCAACACATCCTGTACAACATAGTTCCCCATTAATATTTTCCCGGAAGAAAACCTCTAGGTTTTTAGTACCCAAATTTATGGAACACGTGTATCTAATAATAACGTTTTTCAGCTGTTGTTTATATAAGAAAAATATATATAATATTTACATATCCCAAACTCAGTATGGTAACCTAAATATAACGATGTATAGGAAAAATCCCAAGTTACACTTCAAATAGAATTGGCAGGTGGTCTGAATCATGTGTAGACACTTTGAGAAATGTCAGCAAAGGGGAGGTGGGTCTGGAGCACGGCTGGTGCTGAGGCCACACTGCTGCTGACAGAGAACCATTCCTTGCAACCACATTTATTGTGTGGTGCCTGGGAAGCAATGTTTGGAGCACTTTACACCTTAACTCAATAATCTGTTACTGTGTTTATAGGCATTTTTGCTGGGTTCTAGTTACATTTTAGGAAACTGGCTGAGGGATTTGAGCTGACACATAACCTGTTATCATTTTTCCCATGTGAAATAATGGAAAACAGGCTCCCAATTAGTATTTTCACACAGAACATGTGATTTGATGGATTTATCATAAGAGAGACGATGTCCCTTTATCAATAGACGAATGGATAAACAAAATGAGTCATAGACATAAAATAGAATATTATTCAACCATGAAAAGGAATGGAGCTCTGATACATGCCCCAACATGGATGAACCCCGAGAACATTATGCCAAGTGATAGAAGTGAGACACAAAATGACAGACATTATATAATTCCACTTACATGAAATATAAGAATTTGCCTACCTAGAATAGGCAAATTCATAGAGACAAAAAGTAAATTAGAGGTTACCAGGAGCTGGTAGGAGGAAGGAATGGGAGTTATTGTTTAATGGGTACAGAGTTTCTGTTTGGGTGATGAAAACATTTTGGAAATTGATAATGGTGATGGTTGCACAACATCATGAATATAAAAAATGCCATTGAATAGTATCCTTCAAAATGGTTAAAATGGCAAGTTTTTAAATATATCTTACCATAACTGAAAAAGGAAAGGTATATTTTTTAAGAAACCTCTTTGTAGCACTGAGTTTCGTATTTACATTGAGTCCTACAAAGATTAACATACATATGGAGGAATTCAGGGAGAATCTTGCTTTTGTCTTTATTTTCCTTGGGGGGAAAAAGGAAGATGGCTGTATATGTTCAAATGGCAAATGTTTTGTTCCATAAGTTGCTTTTCTCATTCAACAATACACTTTGGAGAGCTATGTTAGAACCCGTCAGTATCCCACTCTAGCTGCTGCGGCATCTCCTATAGGACAGATGTACATGGGATGTATTTAGCCGATTCCTGGCCAGGCGCCTTTTACCAGCCTCTGCTCTTCCCAACCTCTAATCTTTCAGGTGTGTCTCACGGTCTAGCACCAATCTGGTGTCCATTCCTTGGTCGCTCTTTCTTTTTCCCGTGGTAGGTGCAAGGCCTTTTTTCAATCCGGCCTCATTAGAGAACTTCCCAGACAGCCACATTGGTGTCTTCCCATGCCCATCTTGGACACAGAACTACAGGCTCAGGAAGGTTCCTTGCATTTTTGCTCATGAAAGCAGAAAGCACGGACAAGTGTCCATCAACAAGAGATTATTCAGTAAAATTGTCCTTGCAGAAGAGTATGATGTGACCATTAACAATTTAGATATAGATTGTAGAATTGTATTTATTGGCATGAAAAATTATCCACAATACATTGTTAAGTGAAAAATATGGTTTGCAAAACATTATGTATCTTATAATCCTATTTTTGTAAACAAACGAACATTGATTAGGTACACATAAAAATAAAGTCTGGAATGCTGTATACCAAAATATTAACAGTGGTAATGTGGATGGTAGAATTACAGGTGATGTTTTATTTTGCATATCCGAATTTTCCAATTTTTCTTTAATTAGTATTCATAACTCAAGTAATGAAGGAAAACAGTTTTTTTTAAAGTCAAGGTTGACTTCCCAGGCTCCGGTAATGCAGAGCTATCTGAGAACACAAATAACATTCCTCCACACTTTCCACTAGCATAGGGAAGAGGGAGGGGAGGGGAAAGGCAATGGGGCTGCCACTAGTAGGCACTGTGCCAAGCCACGTGCTAGGGGCTTTGTCTCCATCACTGCATTTAATGCTCACAACAACTGAGAGGGGTAAATTTCACAATCAAAAATACTCTTCTAGATCGGGCATGGTGGTTCACGCCTGTAATCCTAGCACACTGGGAGGCCAACGCAGGAGGATCGCTTGAGGTCAGGAGTTCGATACCAGCATGAGCAAGAGCAAGACCCCGTCTCTACTAAAAATAGAAAAGTTAGCTGGTGTGGTGGCGCATGTCTGTAGTCCTAGCTACTCGGGAGACTGAGGCAGGAGGATCGCTTGAGCCCAGGAGATTGAGGTTGCAGTGAGCTATGATGGTGCCACTGCACTCTAGCCTGGGCGCCAGAGCAAGACCTTGTCTCAAAATAAAAAATAAAATAAAAGGTGAGGGCATTGGTGTGGACAGCTCTGATGGAGTCTGGCATAGGATGGAAAGATTGCCCTCAGGGCTGCTCTGAGAGAGGGCCCTCCACCCACACGGAGCTGTGGGACAGGCCACAGGTGTCAATAAAGGCATACGGCATCTCTGCATTATCACGTAGCAGGGCTGACCAGCTGGCCTGTCTCCCTCATTTACAGAGTAGCCAACTGAGGCCCAGAGAGGGGAAGGAGTCTGCCTTGCGGGATCAGCAAGTTTGCAGGGGAACTGACACAGCTCTTGACTATCATGAATGAACAAATGAATGATGTACATGGATGAGGATAAAGTACACGGAGGGGCTGCAGATAAGGTTAGGGACGTCCATTTCATCTTCTTTGAGTCATCAAGGAGAATTGATCACAGCGATAGTCTTCCTACTGACTTATGCACAGGTTGTTTGTGCTCGGTACATGGGTGTGTGCCCACACCACACCCCGAAGGCTCTGCCTTCACCCCTTCATGGTCCTCTCCCAGCCCCGGGGCTGCTGGAGGTGACAGGAAAGTGCCGCTCAGCTCTTGCTCATTCTTTGGGTTTTCTTCCCTCTTTCCAAGGTCCCTCCTCCAGGAAGGCCTCCTGAATTGAGGAAGCTGTGTGCGGGCCTCCTGCCCAGTCAGAGAGCCCTGCCAGCCATAGCAGCCCCTACTCAGAGCACGGCGCTGGGCAGTTATCCCAAATTATCCTAAGGGAGCAGGAGCCTAGAGCAAGCCCCCGTCCTGTCCCATTGCACCCTCTGTGTCCTCATAGGCTCTGGCCTCTGCTCCCCTCCCCCTCACCATGGCCCCACCCTCAGATCCAGGTCTCCCCCAGACCCCAGACCCCAGTCCTCTTCCCCTCCCCCGAGATTCTCTGTCATTATCTCTCAAAGTGAGGTTTGTGCATCATCATTAATGGGCTGAACAGCAGGGTCAGCGAGGCAGGTAGCAGTAAACGCAGCAATTACGGCCGCACCTCCATCCGAGCGCCTTCGCTCCCAATCCATCTCCCCTCATCACCGGGCAGTGCTGAGCCGGCCCTGCCTTCATTACATTAATCAGGTTAATTCCAAGTTAGAGTCCGCATTCTAATCAAAAGGCAGTCAACAGGGGTGAGGTGCCAAGGGAAAAGGGAAGAACCATCCTCCCTTGGAGTGGCCCCTGACAGGAAGGCCCAGGCCTGGACACCTCACAGTCTGGCCTGCAGGGCCCCGTTTACCCAGGGGCTGCTCCCATTCTGTGTCTGTGCCTTGCTCCTGAGACCTCTTTTGCATCCTGGCTTGAAGCCAGGGCTGAGACTCTGAATATGTTGTTAGAGGCAAAGAAGAGTCCAATTCTCTGTGTCTCTGAACACAGCAACCCTGACATCATGTACTGTTGGCAAGGTTGTGCACTGACGACTCTAAGAGAGCACCACACCCATTGTAGTCTGTGTATTCTAAGATGCCCTCAGGGCTGTGCAACGTATAACCTGCACAACAGCACAGAGCAGCTCTGTAGGCCAACTCCTAAGAAACCAAGGGCTTTGGAGAAGGTGAGAGGATGGTGGAGGAGGGAGAGTAGAGGCCACGGAGCCAACACTGGAATTCAAAGAGCTCGTTAAGAGGAGACATAGGGCTGGGCGTGGTGGCTCATGACTGTAATCCTAGCACTCTGGGAGGTTGAGGCAGGAGGATCACCCGAGGTCAGGAGTTCGAGACCAGCCTCGAAAAGAGTGAGACTCTGTCTCTACTAAAAAGAATAGAAAGAAACTAGCTGGGCAACTAAAAACATAAAAAAATCAGCCAAGCGAGGTGGTACATGCCTGTAATCCCAACTACTCAGAAGGCTGAGGCAGAGGATCACTTGAGTCCAGGAGTTTGAGGTTGCTGTGAGATAGGCTGACACCACGGCACTGTAGCCCGGGCAACAGAGAAAAAAAAAAGAGGAGACATAGATCAACAGAGCCAGCCTCCACCAGCCCCAACTTTTCCATCAGCCTCAACACACTGGCCCCACCCCCAAGTTTCTGCTCTCATCCTTTGCTAGGTAACCTCATCTGCTTCCACGGCTTCAGATATCGCCATGTTGATGAGGACTTGCTTCCCAAAAATCTCTGCCCCACCAGGCTTCATATTCCATATGGATAGCTCCAGACGGAAGTCTCTCCAGCCACACAAAGAACATGGTTGAAACAGCTCAGAAGCTTTTCTTCCAGATTTACTTCTCTTCCCTTTCTCAATAAATCCCTCCTCTCTGTCTAGCCCAAGCTAGAAATCTTGGAAGTTATTTGGGAGTCCTTCTTTGACCTTTTATTAGCTTCCTATTGCTGCTGTACCAAATTACCACAAACTTAGCAGCTTACAACAACACAGATGTATTATCTTTCAGTTCTGGAAGTCAGGAGACTAAAGTGGGTCTCACTAAGCTTAAACCAAGGTGTCAGCCAGGCCAGTTCCTTCTGGAGGCTCTAGGGGAGAATTGGTTTCCAGCTTTTCCAGGCCATCTGCAGTACTTGGCTGGTGGCCCCCTCCTCCATCTTCAAAGCCAGCAGCATAGCATCTTCAAGTCTCTGACTCTGACCTTCCTACCTCCTTCTTTAACTTGTGAGGGCCCTCATGAATACATTAGACCCATTCAGATAATCCAGGATAAATCTCCTGGAGCTAATTTGCAACTTTAATTCCATCTGCAACTTTAATTCCCCCTGCTCTGTAACATAAGGTATTCATATAGCCTTTTGGGATTAGAATATAGAACTTGGGAAGCCATTATGCCAGGTTGATCTTCAAGTCCTGTAAATCCTATGTCTCCAAGACAGCCCTGGTGTCAGTTCCCACATTCTTCACCTTGGATTGTCTAGCCATTACAATCATCTCCCAACTGGCGTCTCTCCCTCCAACCTCTCCCTCTCCAATCCATTTCCCAAGTGGCTGCCAGAATGTAGCCAATGCTTGTACTGTTCCTGGCATCTCTTTCCCTCAGCCCACTTCTGACCCCAGTGCAGCTGGCCCAGGAAAGGGGATGCAATGGCCCTAGCAGCAACTGTCGATCAGTGGGGGCCTCTTTCAGTAGTAGATAAGTATCCAGATTTCTCTCCTACAGAACAGCAGTCCCCAAACTTTTTGGCACCAGGGAACAGTTTCATGGAAGACAATTCTTCCTCGGACTGGAGATGAGGGGGTGGGGTGTCATGGGTTAGGAGGGTGTGGTGCAGAGCTCAGGCAGTGATGTGTGGCCCATTTCCTAACAGGTCACAGACCGGTAATGGGCCACAGCCCGGGGGTTGGGGATCACAACTTTAAGGGACAATTCTGGAGTGTATTCTACGTGGTTCCTTAGAAGATCCCCACAGGTTGAGTTTCAGTTGCCCAGAGAGGCAAAAGCTTTTTTTTCTGTCTCACTCTCCCCACTCTCTCACTGCTACTCCCTGTGGTCACCTCCCAAAGAAACTGCCTTCACCTAAGTCCTCATCTCAACCTCTGATTTTCGGGGGAATCAAACTAAGACATAGAGTGATAGCTCTAAAATGAAAATCTGATCAAGTCATCGTCCTTGTTAAAGACAGTCAATAACTTCTGCCCTCAGGTTGAAGCTGTGGGTTGCTATTCAAAGCCCCATATCACCTGACTCACTTCTCCAGTTTCATCGTCTTCTACACCCACCCACTCATTCTCCTCCAGCCATACAAGATCTCCCCCTGAACTGTCACGTCCCCAAGCCTTTATTCAGGCTGAGAGCTCTGAGTTCCCGATCCTGCCCACTGGACGTCTCTACATGGATGTCTCATGGCAAACCTAAAACTCAACATGTCTAAAAACTGAATGCGACTTCCCAGCAATGTTCTCTTCTTTTTCCTAACTTTCTCCTGGTTTTCTGATTCTTGACCATCTTTCACCATTTCTTTTTCTCCCTCCAGTCTCATATACAGGAGCAACCTCCAGGCTTTTGCCCTCAACCCTCCTCTTTTCTTGAGCTTGACACTTTCCCTGGGTAGTCCCGTCCATTCCTACGCATTATTCACCATCCACACACACTAACGATTCTCTTCTCTTTATCTCCCCTCTGCTAAGCTCCAGATCCCTAGTCAGCTGTCTGCTGGATACCTCAACCTGGAAGTCCTACAGCAACTTAAACTCTATGTGTCCCAGACTGAATCGTCACCCTCCTCCCTCAACTTACTCTTCCTTTAGTATCTCCTGTTATGGAATCATCTATGACCTGGCTATTGAGAAACCTTCAACACCTCCTTCTGCTCTGCCCTCTCCAGATCCTGCCCATTCTACCTAGTCTGTTCTCTGTTCTCTCTTCTTCTTTCCTTTGAATTCTGCAATGGTTGTGACAGTTTTCCTTGCCTCTGGTCTTACCTTCTCCAATCCATCCTCCACAAAGCAGTGAGAACAATCTTACACATCTGAGAACACACACATCTGAGAGTTATTTCCCACTCCATACCCTCCAGGAAAAGCCCACATTTCTCAGCATGATCCAGAGTCCTTCCCACTCTGGGATCTGCCCTCATGAGTGGCCCTAGTTTCCCCTTATGAGACACATACTGTTTGATCTGCTTGCAATGTCCTCCCTATCGATGTCCTTCCATGATGCCCTCGATCCCATCTCTACTCAGAAACTTTCTTATCTTTTAAGCCACCTCTCTGGGAGGCCTTCCAGAACAGTGCTTGCAGAGGAATCCATGTGGGACAGTACTATAACTATGACATTTATCTACCAGTCTCTGTCCTCTGTTAGTCTGAATGCTTGAGGGCAGGGACCCCACCTCAGTCATCTTTGCCACACAGCACTGCATCTGGCTCTTAGCACAACTTCATTCAGTGCTTGCTGAACAAATGAACTGATAGGCGTGCAGTTTCATACACTGAAATTCCTATCTACGTAAAGACACACATAGAGTCACTGTATTCATGGTTACACAGGCAGATAGCCATCCTCCTTCACGCCATTGTTTCAATGTACAGGAGTCTTCGACAGCCAATCACATGCCTCTACCATCACTTACCTATGACCAGATACCAACATTCACCCACGTACCCACTTCCACACCAACCAAGTCACTCATAGTCACTCCCGTGCAAACATGCATAGTCACAAACTCCCACGCAGCAGCTCACACAAACTCACACAGAGCCACACACATACACGGCCACACACACACAGCTCCAAACACCTCGAGGGCACACTTCATCTCCAATTGTGAGCAAATGCTGTTGGTTTTCATTAATCTGCAGACTCTGTGTTTGCCAGTCTCTCTGGCTCCCCTCTCCCTCTTCCCCACACACTCTCTTTCTGCTCCGAGGCAGGTGAGCGCATCAATTTTCTCCTCGTCTGTGGCAGTTAAATTAAATGGAATCGGCCTGATTGCTGAAAATCAAAGGGAAGGCTGATAAAGCAATTAAATCCCTCTAATTCCTCGTCCTGAAAGGTGCAGCGGCTCTGAAGCTAATTAACTTCATAATGAAAATCCTTCTTCACCCTTTTAGGCTCTTCTCCCCAGGTCTCCTCTGCTCTCCTTCGTTCCTTCTGGGGAGAAGCTGGTTTCTGAGGAAGAGCTGGATCAGCAGCATTAAAAGTCAGAACCCTGGAGAGGTCTCAGGGGACTCTCTCCTGTGCCCCTGAATCCACCTCCCTCTCCTGCCCTCCCCCACTCACCCGCCCACCCCAATGCCCAGCCCCCTTTCTGCTACACCTGGTTGCCTGCTTAGCTCTCAACATCACATTTCTAACATCCATCTCTACCCCAAATGACACCACTACTCCAACGCTGCTCTACCCCTACATTCAGCCCATCTCCCACCAGCCCTACCCCAACACCCAGCTCTTACCCCAAATACCTAGCCTCCTCCCATATCAGTCCTCTCCAACACCAGCCCTGTCTCTAACACTAGCCCCACCCAACACCCAGCCCAGCTCCCTCTCCAGCCCTCCCTCAGCACCAGCCCACCTTCAACTCACAGCCCATAAATCTGAGCACCTAAGAATGTGCCCAGAGCTATACTAGGCACTGGAGCTACAGAGATGAACCAAAATAAAAATAAAAATAAAACAAGCCCTATCCCAAAGGATCTGCTTCTGTAGAGGTAGTGACAGACAAAAAGACAACCACCATGTGAGCTGATAAGGCCTTTCTAAAGAGAAGCTGTCTTAGTCTGCTCAGGCTGCTATAACAAAATACTATAAACTGAGTGGCTTGTAAACAATGGAAATTTGTTTCTCACAGTTCTGGAGGCTGGGAAGTCTAAGATCAAAGTGCTAGTTGACTCAATGTCCAGTGAGGTCCTGCTTCCTCATAGACGGTGCCTTCTTGCTTTGTCCTCACATGGTGGAAGGGACTAGCTATCTCTCTGTGGTGTCTTATAAGGGCACTAACCCCTTTCATGAGGGATCCACCCTTGTGACCTAATTACATCCCAAAGGCTCCACCTCCTAATGACATCACGTTGGGAGTTAGGATTTCAACAAGAATTCGGGATCAGGCAGGACATAGACATTCGAGCCATAGCAGAAGTCTCTGAGGTGGGCCCCCAGTGGCTCTGGCAGACCAGGGGAAGGCTTCAGATGGGAGGCAGTTGAACAAGGGCATTAAGAGTTATCTGGCTGACTGGATGGGAGAGGGAGATGGTGTCAGGGAAAAGGGCATGTGCAAATCTTGGAGGTGGGAGAGAGCAAGGACTGATCAGAGTTTGGGAGTTAGCTTGCAAAGGAAGCCCCTGGGGTATGGGGGAGGTTTGGCTGCCAATAGGTTGGATGATTGGGCAGAGGTCCCCGATCATGAAGGGCTTTGAGGACTGCAGCAAGGACTCTTGATTTCTTTCAAACAACATCAGAAGCTGAAGAGGATTTACATGTCACATAGAACCAGAGTTTGTTGGAATTCTCTTCCACAACCCCACGTGTGGGGACAGAGCAGACCATGAGCCTATCGCCTCGCAGACGTGTGTGAGTGCCATGGGCATGCTGGCAGGAGCAGGCCTGCAGAGCGGGGACCGCAGGAGATGTCCAGTCAAAGCTTGTCTAAGAAGGCAGTAGAGGAAGCACACTGGATGGCCTTCTGTGATTTGAAGGCAAGAAAAGGCCCCAGTTCCGTGTGGCCCCGCTGTCAGCCCTGTGATGCTGGCATTCTGGTGCCTTCTTCTCTTCTCCCTCTGGGAAGCCCATCTGTTCTCATGGCTTTGGATGCCATCTTCTCCATTGGTGGGGGTTGTGAGCCCCACACGGGAAGGGCACAGCCCATGTCATTCACCATTGCATCCCCAGCCCAGTCTATCACAGATGCTCAGTAAATACCTGTTGACTAGTACACAGAAATAAGCAATGACTTCCAGATCTGCCCCCCCAAGCTCCAAACCACTGTATTTCACTATCAACTGAACATGTCCACTTAGATATTTCCATCTCACACCCAGCATGTCCAAAACCAAACTCAGCCCTTCCCCTAGCCCCACCTAAATTCCGCTCCTCTTCTAAGTTTCCCATGTAAGTGAATGACGCCACCAGCCACAACACTGACCAAGCCCAAGGCCTGGGTCTCATTCTCCGCCTCTCCCTCTCACCCCCCTACCCCCACATCGAACCAGTCTCAGTCCCATCCATTCTGTCTTCCCATTGGTTTCCCTTTTTCTTCTCCTATTGCACTACCCTGGCCGTCACCTCTCATGGTCTCTCTCAGTGATTTCCCAACTGGTCTCTCTGCTTCGGGTCTCAACTACCTCCAACCCGCCCTCCAGAATAATTGTTCTAAAGTGGGAAATACAAACACACCATTCACCTGCTGACTGCCCTTCAGAGAGGCTCATCATTGCCTATCGGGCAAAGGCCAAACTCATCAGCCAGCCTATGGGGCCCCCAGACTTCTTTTTTTATGTGTCAGGGTCTTACTCTGTCACCCAGATACGGGTGCGGGGGCCTTCATAGCTCACAGCAACCTCCAACTCCTGGGCTCCAGGGATCCTCCCCGCTGGCCATCCAAAGCCCTGGAATCATAGGCGTGAGCCACGTGCCTAGCCCACAGCAGAGTCCTCACAGCACCAAACATCCCGAATTCACACTGGGGTGCCTTCACTCCTGCCCCCACCTCTGCCTTGAATACCCTTCTCTGAGCCTCACCAGCCCCCAGCTCCCACCATCACACCATTTCTCAAGACTCACTGCAATTTTCTTTAGAAGTTCTGCTTTGTTTTTGTTTTCCTTTGAGCTTTTCTATGCTTCTAAGAATTCTGCATTGAACAAGTATTATTTTTGTAAGTAGAAAAAGAAAATGTTTCTAGTGCAGCTTCTCCCCAGGCTTCCATACCCCCAGGCATAGAATTCAGCCTCCTTTGGGCCTCTCTGGGCCCTTTCTTCCACCCACTGGGACACCAGCATCCTTACGTGTCTGCACACCTGTCTCCCTTACACAGTGAGGCCCTCAAGGCTGGGTCTATGAGCATCTTGCTTGCATTGGTTCCCTGGGAGTCAAGGTGTTGGGGGCACTTGACCTGGGAGAGGTGAAGAGCAAGCAGCATGCCTGTCCCTGTCCCTGCCATGGGGCCCTGTCACATTGCCAATCTTCCGCCACCACCGCCCTTAGGACCCCCGGCTCCATGCCATGAAGAATCCTGCTGGTTTGGAGGAAAGGTGGCAATAGAACCTCCCAAATGGAAAGGGCTACCTGAGGGGCCTATGCCCCAGCCCAGCCCTGACCTCCACCTTCAGAGATCCTCAGAGTGTCACCAGAGCCACAGGAGAGCAGGGCAGTGGAAGGGAGGAGCAGAAATGTGGAAGAAAGACAGAGACAGGGAGAGTGGTGGGGGGAAAGTGGCCCTCATGAGGACACAGGAGGAGATACAGAGAGAGGCAGTGGCAGAGACATAGGAAGGGCAGCCAGGCAGCCAGACCCCAAGTCTAGCCCAGGAGCCTCAGTGCACACAAAGCTTGTGCTGGGATTGGGGGCCAGGGCTCCTGGGGAGGAGGGGAAGGAGAACTGGGTTCCCAACCTTCCGCAGGTGTCAGCCCTCATCCTGGGTGGGCTCCTCACTTCATTTCAGAGCCTATGGGTGGCACCCAGCAGGAGGCAGATGAGGCTTTGATGTGAGTGATGGGCACAGATTTGGGCCCAGATTCTCAGGGCTCGTGGGGGCTGGCGCAGCTCTGAGACTAGGAGGGGATTGGGCAGAGCAAGTGAGGGCCAGGCTGGCCGGGGGTGGGGGTAGCTCTGTGGGGAAGCACCTGGCTCTCTTCTCTGAGCACCCAGCGGAGTCCAGATGACCAGTGACTCAGGATCGCAGCCCGGAGACTTGAAAGGGAACACTCACTCTCTCTCTCACACACACACACACACACACACACACACACACGCCCCATTCCCCAGCCCCACATTCATACCCCAAACAAACCACTGTGAGATGGCTGAGTACACACACTCAGCAACACTATTTGAGCACCTACTGTGTGCCACAGCCCATCTGAAACATTCACACGTGCATCACACTCAACAACTCCCAACCCACCCACACTCATTCACTCCCTCTCACGGTCACTCAGAGTGAAAGTCAGGCACTTTGCAGAGACAGAATTCACCACACAAGGCATCTCCCAGACACCTTTGCACACACGCACAAGCAGGGAGGCATACGTGTGGGCACATACACGCATACACAAATTGTTAAGTTTGGCACAAGTGATGGGGATAGCCCCAGGGGTCTGGGTCTTGGTTTCGAAGAGAGAAAAAGACAATGTCAGGTCACTGGGTTCATGGAGGCAGATCTGGGCCACCGACCTAGCAGAGTCCAGTGAGGTCAGCCGTAGGGTCCAGGTCTCTTGGGGACAGTCCTGCCCATCCTGGCCGACTTGGCCCCACCCACATTGTCTCCAGACACCTTCCTCCACCCTGCCAGGGTCCAGTTCCCTTCAGTCCCTACAGTCACCCCCTCCCTGGCCCCCCTCCTGTCAGTTCATTCTCTTTCCATCTGCATCCCTTCTCCTTCCCCCATCGACCCCCCCATCCCCACCCCCCAGCCTCGGTGATAAAAGAGCCAGATTGGAGCGGGTGCCACGCAGCTTCATTCCCCACCATATGGGCCCAAAAGCCAAATCGTCAGCTAAGCGATTAAATCAAGTATGTCGAACAAAATGTTATGAACTGACATTATGGGTATATAATTTTATGCCATTTGTTGCCATCTGTTTATCTAAACAGCCCCCGTTCCACACAGACATACAGACTCACACCTTCCCTCCTACCCTCTACCAGGCAGGATCCCCTCCACCCCCAACCAGGGCCAGAGGTCAGGGACGAGAAGACATGTGCCTGGAAGTTGAAGAACTAGGGGCTCCAGGGTGCCTGGAAATCAGAAGGAATTGGGGGGCCTGTCGTTGCAGGGGGCTGAGGGGTGGAGAGTAGGGCTCGGGATTGCTTGCTGGCCTGGGAGGGGCAAGGCCCTTGGGAAGCAGGAGGTTGGGGAGTCGGGAGTCCTGGGCATAAAGACCGTGGCTAGGGCCCCAGCACAGGGCCATGGAGCGGGCCGGGGAGCCTTGCTGGCACACCTCCAGCCCGGCACGTGGCTTGTGTGTGCGCGCGTGTGCAGGGGCAGGCACGAGAGCAGCAGCTGTGCGCAGCAGTGGCTGGCAGAGCTGTCTCTCCCTCTGCCCCTGTCTGTCCCAGGGGCCTGAGGCTCTCCTTGGAGCCTTGTAGGGAAGGCTGGATCCTTTCGGGACCACAGGCACAGGTCAGGAGGCCAGAGGCTTAGTCTGGAGTTACTCATGTCTCCTCCTCGGGGTGAGGCCACAGGGCAGATGCCCAGCAAGCCCAGAGGCTGGGAGCCCCCCTCCCCCACCTCTCCAGCCCCAAACTGGTTCAGAGTCCAGAACACCCCCTTAATACTAGGCTGTGGCCTCTGTGAGCTTAAGTATGACCTCGCAGTCACCAACGTTCAGTTACCACACCCGCTCCTGCCTCCCTGCTGCCAGACCCTGCCCTGTGCCTGTCACTGTGTGGGGTCTCCCTGCCTGTCCTCCTGTGCCTACCACCTCTGCCATGGTGGGTATCTCTGTGTCTCTCTCTCACCTCCGTGTTAGATCTTGTCTCTCTGTGTCTCTCAGTCTCTTTCCATCGGCCTCTGACTCTGTTCTCGCTTCTGACTCTCCTGGAAGTGCAGGCTTGGGTCTTGGGGATGTGCAACCAGAGGGAGCAACTCCACAGAGGGGTACAGGCCAGAGCGGGGGCGAGGAGCTGAGCCAGGGACGGAGCAGAACAAACCATTACACACCAGGGACTCAGAGGGTGGACAGGCAGGTGACTCTGGGCATGGAGAGCCTTGGGCTATTCTGAGAGCTGGAAGGAGAGTGGCCTGTGGATGAAGAAGTGTGAGGAAGGTGAGGGAGACCTCACTCCCCTGAGGAGACTAATTGAGAGGCATAAGAGGCAGAAGCCCCAGCTGAAGGGTGCATTGGGAAGATTGTGAGCAACCTCTCCCAAGGCTTGTTAAAACATTGCCCCAAACACAGACACACACACACACACACACACAGAGGCAGGCCCCCAGTGCACATCCATGCCCACTCTCACAGACATTCACGGCCATACGTTCACATAAGGTCACAGTGACACTTTCCTTATAAAGACCCCAGGACCACTCACGCACCCCCTCACAATCAGGGACAGTGTTGCTAGCAAGCCAGGCGTTCCAATGCCCAGCCTCTTGCAGGGCGCCCCAGGTGTGTGCACACCAGGGTGTACCCCAGGCCTGGGCTCCCTCTCCCCTTCCACTCACAGCATCGCATGGCCACCCGGCCGCATCGGAGACATGTGTCTGTCTCCAGTGCAGGAAGGGACTGAGCACAACACAGAGAAGAGCCCAAAGTGAGTGCTAGAAACCCAAGTCCAGGGAGAAAGAAACAACCAGAAAGACTTCAGAGAAGAGGAGGCCGAGACAGAGACTGAGAAAGAGACAAGGAAACAGAGAGGGACAGAGACACTAAAGGACAGAAAGAGAACAAGAAAGACAAAGAGAGGAGAGACCCGAAGTCTGGTGGGGAGAAAGCGGGGCAGCAATGGGAGTGAGGGGACGCTGTGGGGCGGGCGGGAGGGGGCGCCGTGGACGCGGAGAGCCAGGAAGGCCCGGGTGGTGGCGGCGGCTGAGGCTGGAAAAGCTCATTTTGCTGGTAATTTACTCTCCTGCTTTTGGGCCGCTCCGCCTGCCGCTGCCGCCCGCCCGGGCTGCCTGTTCCAATATTAGATATAAACAAGTAAACTGTGTAATGGATCACATTAAGCAGGCCTTGCGTCTTGAGGCAGGATTTAATTTGCATGGCAGATTAGCTTGTCTTCCCAGCAAGGCACCCCGGGGCACCCCGAGCTGTAATAGGATCCCGCCTCTTAGAGCCCATTAAGGCAATTGAGAGCGCCTCCTAATCTCCCTCCCCGCCCTGCACCGCAATCCCCTCCTGCCGGACGGGGAGGGACTTAGGCTGGCCTGGCCAGACCCCCAACTTCTGACCCTGTGTGGCGCAGCCATCGCCGGCCCCACCTTACCCTCAAAGCAGCAACCGCAAACCCCATGGCTTGCCCCTTTCCACCTCTTGTCTCAGCACTCGACCCCAGAGAACTTTCCCTCTGAGCACCCCCAACTCGGCTTCAGAGCTCCCCGACTGTCCTGAACCCACTTTCCCGGTTCCTTCAAGTCTCTGCAAGCTCCAGGCCGGTGCTCTGACCCCCAGCTCTCTGTTTTCCTGTGTGGCTCCCCCACACCCTCCAGAAGTCGTGGGCTTCCTCACGGAGGTCAGGGGTGAGAACGCGCGCCCTCTCTTCAGTTTTCATTTCACAGCTGCATATCAGGCGTCCTGGACGCTCAGCAATATCACTACCAGGGTGGGAATCAGAGCGGGACTCAGAATCCGCGTGGAGCTCGATGTTCAAGTTACAGTTTGGTTTCAGATTGGGGCTGTGGTGAGTGATTACAACAACCCCATTTGCGGGGCACTTTGGAGTTTGCAAGCCCTGTACCTATTAGGTCGTTATCCCAGAGGAACACTTTTAAATCAGCCCCACTGAAAAAATGAGGAAACTGAGGTTCAGAGAGGAGAAATGACTTGTCCAGGGTCAAACAACTGGTAAGTCGCAGCTTGAGGACTCAGCCTGGGTCCTCTTGATCCCAGGCGCATCCACCTCTCTGTTGTCCCACAGACTGGCCCGTGCTGGGGTCCAAAGAGGCACAGGGCAGAGGGTAAGGTGGGCTGAGGGTCAAGGCCTTGATCTGTACCAGGACTAGGCCAGTCATACAGAGCCATCCCATGCCCCAACACTGGACCAGGCTGAGTAGAACCCACACCATGACTCAATTTCTCCTGCAATGGAGTGACTGAGCACTCATTAACAGGACAAAACAGCCAAAGGCTGGTGGCATTGGAAACTGGGTAGGCACAGAGAAGGACTTTCAGTCTGTGGGAGTAACCAGCTGGGTCCGCTCAGCGTTGCAGAGAAGCTGAGCCGGATTGGGCTGGGCTGCGAGGGAGCTTGGAGCCTGCAAGCAGGGATGGGGCCCTTGTGGGTGGGTATGGGGCCAGGCCGGTGGGGAAGGGTCAGTTCAGCCCTGCTTAGCTCACAAAGGGTCCTTGTTGTGGGTAATGGGACTCCCCTGGCAGCTTTATTTGCTGTCAGTGGCTTTTATTAAAGTCTCTAGTTTCAGACCCTCCAACCTCCAGCCATTGTGTGTGCTCCCCCTGGGCCCTACCCCCAGCCCCTGGCTAGGCTGACTCTGAAGGGCCCCCTGCCCTGTCTCCCCGGCCCCAGGCACCCCCCCAGACACCAGTCTCCCACCTCCACCTCCCAGCGAGAAGGTAGAGAGGCTATGCACTCCAGCCTTGGCCCTCAGTACCCCAAGCGGACTCTAATCTCCCAGATGTTGTGGCTGGTGCCAGCGGCGTGGGGCAGTGAAGCAGCCTGGGCAGAATGCACAGAGTGGCATACACGTGTGCACATATATGTGCACCCATGTGTGTCCTTGAGGGGTGTGCACCCATCTGTTCCCTCAGCCCGTGTCTGCACAGACACACACAGACACCCCAGGAATGTTTTACTGTAAAGAGATTGAGAAGGAGGGGACTACAGTTTGATTCTGTAAGTATTTAGGGACACCATCTACCCTCGCCAGGCACCAGGTCAGTGCTAGGGGGTGGGAGGATGGAGAAGTAGCTTCCAACTCAGACTGTCACCTGGGACATTGGCTCCCTGCTCCCTTCTCTCCTCCCGTAGGCAGGAGAGAGAGTTTGCCCATGGAAGGAACAGGGCAGAGGGAGCTAGGCTCAGCCTTGACCCTGGGTGGGGAAGAGACTGTCAAATGCGTTGAATATGAGCAGGGAGTTTAACCTGACTTTCCCTAGATCCAAATCCTCCTTTGTAGTCCAGAGCCCCCAGCCCTGAACCCAAGCAGCTGAGGCCAGGTCCCCATACACTTTCTTCCTAGGGAACATATTTGGGGTTGAGAGCTGGACTCTTTAGGATGATCCCCTGAAGGCAGAAGCTTGATATGAAAATGGGTTCTTGATCCCAGGGAATTCTTGCCAACCAGGAGGCAAAGAGAGGGGCCCAGAGAGAGGTCCGAGTGCCACAGGCAGGGTGGACATGGGCCTCTAGTCCATGCTCCACCCAGCCCTGTGGAGGAGGAGGGAAGAGGTAGCTCTCCTTCCCCCTCACCCACACACGGTGAGACCTGAGCTCGGCGTAAGTGCACAGCCAGTGACTGCGTTCGTGTGCAGCTGGGTGTGGGCCATGAGGAATGTGTGCCTGTGTGCACACATGTGGGTGCATGCACGTGTGTGTGTGTGTGTGTGTGTGTGTGGTTGTTGGGGTCCACGTGAGCATGAATATTTGGAATCAGGCAGGGTGTCAATTTGTATGCCTGTGTGTGTGTCTCTCCTGGGGGTGTCTGCTCTGGGGGGAGCAGCACCACTGGTGTACATGAGAAAAGGGTGTCTATGTTTGAAGGCAACTGCATGTACTTGTGGGCTGTCCGTCCCGCGTATACAAGAGAGGGAGACCCAGGGCGTCCACAGCCCTCCCCAGGGGCTTCTGCGCTCCTGGCTCGGCCTGTGCCAGGCCATTTGGGGAGCGCCCGTGCTTTATGGTGCGCGGGTGAAAAATGGAAATGCTAATAAGTAGTCGTTAAATTGTCTTGCAAAAATGTTAAATGATAAATTGGGTAATGTTATTGTTGAAATGAAATATGTAAAATAAATGAGTTATTTATTTCTAATAAATATTTTGTTTACGATATATTTGTAGGGATGTTAATTATTTTCCCCCTCAGTCGGGGCAACGTATAAATCCTAATAAAGTGCGGGCCACGGTGAAGGCAGTGGTGACAACGGCAGCTCCTCCGGGCCGGGCTGCTGTAGGACCTCGGCCTGTGATGGATGCTGCAGTCATGAGCGATTGTTCTACTTGCTGCTATTCCAGGCTCCCAAATGTGGCCTGGTATCTTTCTAAAAAGAAAAAGAAGAAGAAGAAAAAAAAAATGAATGAACGAAAAGGAAAGAAAGAAGGAGAAAAGAAAGCCAAGGAAGAAAACAAATAGGCCGGGGTCACCGCGATGAGATGATTAGATATCCCTAGGCCAGGTCTTGCTCCTTAGCTAGTGCACAGGCCCTGGGCACTCCTGTCACTGTTGGAACCAGCTTCCAGGAAGGAGCAATAAATACATAAGCAAACCAAGCGGCAAAGAAATTTCATGTCCGCCAGACCCAGCAGCAGTGAGCACTCACACTAGGCTAGGTGCCCTCAGTTATCCCCGCTCTCCCTCTGCCATCCCCCTCCGACCTTTCCTATGCAGGAGCCTCCAGGACCACCCATGGCCACTCCAGGGGGACGCTGGTTGAGTGCCCTCAGGATCCATCTGACCAGAAATTGGGTGAGGCCCTGGCCTGGCCCCTGAGGCTGGAGTGTGTGTGGGGTACATTCCCCTTCAGAACAGGCTGCCTCCTCCAGGGCGTCACCTCCCCGTGGGTAATAAAACTGCTGAGGCAGGACGGCCTGGTGGGCAGGGACAGGTAGCACGTGGCAGGGGCGCTGGCCTGTTCTGTCCCTGCCCCAGGCACCATCCACTCCTCCCTCCGACCCCCTCCCCCAACTCTTCGGGCTTTGCTAGACTCCAAGTTCTCACGACAACAAGGCGACAAGGCTCTAGGCTGGCAAGGAACTGGGGATCTCAAGCACTTAGCATGCCCTTCTTCAGGATGGGGGCCATAGTGTGGGGTACAACCATCTGAGACTGAGCAAATTCAGGGGCTTCCTGTGGGCCCTTTAGAGTTGGGGTGGGAGAACCATGCCTTCCAGATTGGGGCTCCCCAAAGTCTTTCAGAAAGGGGAGCCCGCACATCTTCCACCCACCTACCACTGTCCACCACCCAGGCTGAGCCACTGGGAACTGCCTCTCACAAAGCATCCCTCTGCACAGGTGTGACACTTGTGTGTGTGTGTGTGTGTGTGTGTGTGTGCGCGCGCGCGCGCGCACCTGCCAATGTGTGTGCAAGGGGAGCAACAGGCCAGGCTTCCTGTAGGATGGAGAGACCTTCGGCTTGGGACTAAGAGCAAGGTAAACAAGAGAGGAGACCAACAGAGACGCACGACGTGCACTGCCACATTCACGAACGTCACACTGACCCATCCATCCACAGATGCCGCACTTGGACGCACAGCCACACACGGTGCCGGCCTCGTGCATTCAGCGGCAAAGCCCCAGGCCCACACAATCACAGCCTCCCAGGCGCCAGTGCCGCACAACTACACTTTCAGGAGTTTGAGTCAGGCCCAGGAGCTGTGAGGAAGGAGGACCAGACAAAAAGGAACATGAAATAGCTGCCCATCTGTGGGGCTCTGAGCAGGTGGAGAGAGGGCGGTGCCAACGCTGTGGGGAGGGTGCCCCCTGCTGGACAGAACAGCTGTAACCGCCACCCCGCCCATCCTAGCCTGCCCCCCAAATCCTGCCCCCATCCCGCCCCTACCAAGACATCCTCACACACCACACACTTGTCCACCACACTCTATGCCGCCGGGCTACATAGCTCTGGGTTCTTTTCAAAACATGTAAAATCTTTGATCATCATTTGTTTAAACTGTATAAATAATCTACCCGGTTTTAATAGGATTTTTCTATGAATCGGCAACAAAGCATGAAATGTGATATTTTCACCATGAGTAGTTGGGAAATTAGTCACCTCTGCCCACAGCTCTCTGCTGGCTGGAGACCCCCTTGCTGTCTGTGCCCTCCCTCCCTTCTCAGGCCATCCTGGGCCCTGCAAATGCCACCCCCTCAGCTCCTGCCTCTTTTGGGTAGTTGGGGGAATCCTACGGCATAGCTCTGAGGAACTGGTCGTCTCCTGGTCTGAGAGTGAAGCCGGGCTACCCTGGGTCCCTGTTTCTCAGACTCCTCGTCTGCAGTCAGGGTCTTCGGCTAAGTCTCACTGTGGCTCCAGTCGGGTGGGGGTGGGGTGTGGGCACGGGCAGTGGGTTTGGGGAAGTTATTTGGGGCAGGGATGGTGGTTTGAGGGCAGAGAGTTGGAGTCGTTCGCCATCTCCCCCATCTTCCCAAAGGTTCTCCCACACGAGCCCACTGCCCGGGCCACACCACGTCCCTGAGCTGTTCCCCACGCACAGCAGCAGGACGCGCACGCCTGCCCCGGGGGCTGGGCCTGTCTCCTGAGGCTGACAAAATGCCCACCCGGTCTGGGAGTAAAAGATGCTGAGTCTGAGACAGGAACCACTGCTGGTGACAAGGAAGGGTCACAGATGGGGGTCAGATCTGGGAAGCCGGAAATGAGGGCTTCGGGGGTGGGAGCCAGGCAGCGAGCAGAGATGGAGGAATCAGAGATAAGACCAGGACTGAGGAATTCTGTGGATGAGGCAGAGATGGCAGAAACTGCCCAAATATGCAAGAGAGGCCTTCGGTCCCACTTTCAGATACCACCAGGTACAGTGGCCCCAAAGCATCCCTCCTACACCTCAGTGCCTGAGGGGAAGAGCCGGCAGCCAATGCCCATGACCAAGGGCCTGCAGAGCGGGGCTGGCCCTGAGCCACCCAGCCAGGCCTTGGGCCTCCCTCCCAGCCAAAGCCGGGTGAGGCTCAGCCTCAGAGCTGGGCATGGGCCCCCTCCCCACACTGAGCCACAATCCACGTGCTCCAAGCCGAACAGGGCCCCCTTCCTTTCTGCCCCCTGCCCCTGGCCCTAGATGAATAAAACTCAGGGGGTGGGGGGACCTATTCATGGAACCAGAGAATGTGTGAGCCGCCCAGCGGCCCCCTCTCATTAAGGGACCCCCGTCAGGTGGCGCTCATTAACTTCAAGTTGTCTCTTGTTTTAAAACTCGGGTGAGGGGGGCCAGGGTGGAGGGGCACATTGTCTGGCTGCTGCCCCAGAGAGATTAGGCGCCCAGGGAGAGGGGGCAGGCAAAGGCCCTTTAATTAGTTACTTTCAAAGGTTCCCTGTCCCCTTTCTCTCGGGTCCTCCTCCTAACCCCCGGCTGGGCCCAGCTTCCAGGGGGGCGGTCTTTTCTGCTTGGCAGAGCCGCCTGGTCACTCAGCTTAAATCCGCAGTCTTTGTTCCAGCCTGGACAATGGGCCCAGCACATCAGCCATGGAGGCCACAGAAGAAACAGGGCCTTCTCCTGTGAGGCCTGGAGTGGCTGAAAGGGGTGCATCCTGGCACCAAGGCTGCAGCCTGGGACCCCAGACAGGTCGCCGGGCACCATGGACCCTTCCTAGGCTGAAAGGCAGAGGATATGGACACACACACCGTAACCTCAAGACTCAGTTCTAGCAGAGGAGAAAGGAGAAACAAAGCTCATGTCAGGGTCTCCTTCACATAAGAAGTTTCTAGGTCTGAGGGATCCCTAAGACCTGGCTCAAGGATGAGGGTGCTCTTTCTTTCTACATCGTGGAAAAATGGCTTAAGAGTCAGGCAGACCTGGGTCCCCATCCTGACTCTGCTATTCATCAGTGAGTAAGCCTCAATTCCCCTCATCTTTAACATGGGGGAAGTAATGCCTGCCTCGTGGGTTGTGATGATTAAATGAGCTAACAGGGTAAAAGTGTCTACCACAGTGCCTGGCACACAGCGAGCACTCAATATGTGTAAGTTTCCTTCTTGTATTGCTCCTACAGCCACAGCCTGACCCCACACCCTCTCCTACTAAGGAGCAGGTGCATAGGGTGCTTTTTGCTTCAGGGCTGCTGGTGGCAGACATGGACTAAGCTCCCGACACACAAAGTGCTGGAACACACATGCGGGGAAAGACTTGGAAAGCAGTGAGTGTGCAGGCATGGATGGGGAGGGAGGAGGGTCCCAGACTGGGAACGTGAGGAGGAAGGGGAGAATGAACCAGCCCTGGGGAGTGGGACCTGTGGATCCCGGGGGGTGGTCTCGGCAGGGAGGGGTTGAGAAGCCGAGCTGCAGGAAGAGTTGGTGATTTGCCTGGGTCAGCAGATTAATGGCACTAACGAAGTTTCCGAGAGTATGGTGAGTTGGGGGGTTGGGGGCGTCCATGTGGAAAGGCACATGACTGGGGATTGATCAGGCTGAAGATGAAACAGAGAAAGCTTCCCAGGCAGCGGAGGTAGGAAACGCCAAAACCAATTACTCCCCAACCCCTTCGGCCTCCAGATCCCTTCCCCAGAGAAGGGGGAAGGGGCTGTGACCTCTCTTTGTGGGTGTGTGCACTCCCGGGCACGCACACAGACAGGCTGCTCACATGGGTAGGTGATGCCGTTTGTGCACAGAGGAAGGTCCACATGTGGGAGTGTGTAGATCTAGGGTGTGATGACATTCAAGTATGGGGCTGTATGCTCTCTCCCTTGTGTAGGCATCATCTGACTCCTCACAGATGCCCCCACATCCACATTCCACATAAGTGTCCCTGCCTGGCCAGCACGTGTCACCAGAAGGAGCTAGGGACCCACGGTGGCAGCAGAAGTGGAGAGGGTGTTGAGAATCCTCTGCAGTCAATTCTGGCCCTGAGTCTCACTTGCACAAATCTGCTAGTTTGAGTCTTAGTTTCCGGCCAGAGCAACCCTGGATTACCATGTAGATGGCTAATTCCCTGTGCAGATAACTGGCAATTTATCAGTCTTTGGTTAGCGGGAATGTGCCCCACTTCAGGAAAACCTATCCTTTTGGAAATAATCAATTATGCACAAGTTCCTTTTAACAGCCCCTGATGTTTGTTGAATGAATAAGTGTGGCAGATTGGGCATCCTTCTCCAGCTTGAGGAATTCACAAAGGATATCAAAGTGCCAGATCAAAGGGCAAGCAAACATCCCTTACAGGACCTAGAGAAGCCCTTGGTTAAAAATCAACAGTTAGGAGGTGATTAAACATAAGATAAGGGCCCTTCGAACCCATAACATTAACCCGATAGTTGTCTACACTCAGGGTCCTTGAGGGAGATGGGGCAAAGGAGTGGAGAGCAGGAGGCCTGAATTTAGCTCTTGTGTCTGAAGAGACAGCGCCCTCCAAGCAGTATGTGTGTCATGCAGTTTGCACTTTCAGATTCAGGACAGAACGTGTGTTTCGTGCCATATGTTGAGTGGTGTTATAATACTTATTAGCAATTATGTTTTATCATAAAATCACTTTTCCTTTAAATATGTGAGTAAAAAAATTTGGCTTTTCTTAGAATGAGTTCTATCCAGTCTATTCCTCTTGGAAATTACTTCTAGTTTTATAACACAAGCCAACAGGCAAATGGGATGGGAGCCCTGGAAATTTGCATGAGCCCCTGTTGGAGGCCTAACCGATTCATACAGGGAGCAGCCACCACACTGCTGGGGTCCCAGCAGCTGTCCTACGGGTGGGGGGTCATGCCCCAAAGGTACTGAACAGTGTCAGTGCCTTCCCCCCAGGCCCTTTGCCTGCCTCGTCCCCAAACCTTCAACCTCACGGATGCAGTCACTGAGATTCCTGACCCAAGGATGCCTTCCCCTTCCCCGTGCCCCCCCCCATCGCCACCCTATGCCCCCGCCACAGTGTCTATGAGGGAGACCGGCTCCTCTCGGGGCCTGCAAGCTTTTGTTAGGGTTATGTGAGCTGCTAGTGACAAGGGCCCTGAAACCCAACTCGACCAAACTCATAAAAGGGGTCACTGTCTCTTTAATTAAAGTTCCCTGTTTGGAGGTTAAAGACAAACCCGTTTGATGGTGCAGGTGTGTAGAGGGGGGCTGGGGGAGAAGGGTGGAAGGGGCTGGAGGGAAATGGAATTCTATCCTTGAAGGGGAGCAGAGGGGGGAGAGGCCTCACCAGGGGCAGACTGGCTGAGCCATGGAAAGGTCTGAAGGGGTCTCTGAGGGTCCCCAACATGATAAGGGTCACAAAGGGAGAAACCAAGCAGCAACAGGGAACCCAAGGGCCAGTGCAGCTAGTGCTGACTCCCCTGCGAGCAGGCAAGCCCTTGGCCAACCCTGCAGTACTACCTGCCGTCAGCCTCCCGCCCTCCCCTATGCCCTGCTGACCATCCCCTGGTCCACTCCTCCATCCCTCCCTTGCCCATCCCAAAAGTTCTCCCATAAAAGAGAACCTAGGGCCTAATCCCATCTCCACACAGAGGCAACTTCATCACAGTTTAACATAAAAAGATCAGCTGGTATCGACCCGTAATTTGGACCCATGCCATGCTATTGGCAGGAAGACAGAATAAGTTAGGGTGGCCATGTTTCAAAAATTCTCTGTGTGCACTCAATCACGGCCCAGGGAAGGCGGGCGGTGCGTAATAACCCAGCCGCGCTCTCCATTTCCCCTGTAGATCAATGCTAATACCAGGAGGCCCCGGAAGATGGATGGAACCGACAGGAACCTTGAAATCCCGACACGGGGGCTGGTGCCTCAACCAATAAAGGATTTCTCCACTGCTGCTGGGGCAGGGACACGGAAACCCTAGGGGCCATGGGCAGACAGTCTGCGGGGGGCAGGGAGGTAGGGAGAGGGAGCAGCCTCCCTGTCACACTCACTGATACCCACGGTCACTCACGCAGCCACTGACCGATGTTGCTCCAGTCACTGACACCCACGCCTACTGCTGGCACACACCATCACTCACACACCACCCAGCGGAAAGCACCAGCGCCTCCCCAAAGAGGCCTTGACTGTGCAGCTCCTCGTCTGGCCCCAGTATGCACAGGGACACACACGTACACAAACTCACACACCAGAATCAAGATCTCTGACACGCGCACACTGGCCTGTGGAGATAGACACACTCACCCATTGGCATTCACACTCCGCCGGTGAAGCAGAAAGAGACATGCGCCCACACTCATGCACACATCCCCCTTTCCTTCCTCCCTTTCCATCCCATCCTTTGCTTCTCCCTCTGACCCTGTTGGGAACCGTGCTGGCTGATGGTCAGCGGAGCCATCGGAAGTAAACCACTGAGACAAAAGTGCACCAGACACACGGGCCTGGCCAACCAGTCTCCTAGATGGGAGCCCGCACACGCTGGGCTGGACGGCAGGAGACCGGACTTTAGGAGCAGCTCAGCCATGGATGTGCTATGTGGCCTCGCCAAGCCACTTCCTCTCTCTCTCCCTCTCTCTCTCTCTCTCTCTCTCTCTCTGCCTCTATTTCCTCATCTATAAAACCAAAGGTTGGACTCAGAGATTTCTAAGGCTCCCTTCCAGATCTGAATTTCTCTGTCCTTAGCAGACACAAATCCTTGCCAAGAGTCACACACAGGCTGGGCGGGGTGGCTCACGCCTGTAATCCTAGCACTCTAGGAGGCCGAGGCGGGCGGATTTCTTGAGCTCAGGAGTTCAAGACCAGCCTGAGCAAGAGTGAGACCCCGTCTCTACTATAAATAGAAAGAAATTGGCCAAACAACTAAAAATAGAAAAAATTAGCCTGGCATGGTGGCGCATGCCTGTAGTCCCAGCTACCCGCGAGGCTGAGGCAGAAGGATCACTTGAGCCCAGGAGTCTGAGGTTGCTGTGAGCTAGCTGATGCCATGGCACTCTAGCCTGGGCAATGGAGTGAGACTCTGTCTCAAAAAAAAAAAAAAAAGAGTCACACACAAACCCAGGCAGTCCCAAGCACACACACGCCAGGTATGGTGGCCTGGAGCCACACCCACGCTGACACATGCAGGAACATAGGCACACAGGGCTCTTTGCAGCAGCTCCCACCCTTCCTGGAGCTGGATGTTGGAGCCTCAGAACCTACTCTGTGGGAGCACAGGGCTGGGAGCAGAGCAGAGAGATGGAGCATTGTTGTGACTTTGAGGAGGGCACACACGGGAAGCACAGGCCTGCAGGCCCCCTCACAGGCTACTGTCTGATTTCCATCCTTTGGAGCTCAGCCCCAGGACGGGAGCCATTTCCACGGCCTCGCACTGACATCTTGTGGCCATCTCTGAGGACTGCAGGCATCGGGAGGAGGCACTCGGATCCCGCAGAGAGCAGGGCCCCACCTACACCCCAGACAATCCTGGGCAGAAGTGTGGTCTGATCCCTGGATAGCTTGGCCCATGCTCGGCTGCCAGGAAAGTCACAGGGGATTGGCACGAGCCTCCAGTGGGCATAGGGGGAAGAAGAGGAGCTGCCTTGGGAAAAGACTTCAGGGTCACTCAGTGACAAAAGAGATAGGGGAAACAACGAATGCTGGATGCTTGCGGGAGCACCAGTCTGCAGTAGATATGTAGCCCTGCACTCTCCTATGGCCTCGATCTGTAAGGAAACACAACCTGGACCCAGCGGCCTGCAGCCTGAGAAGGGAGACACAACCTTTCCCCAGGGATCTCCAGGAAGGATCTTACAGGCAGAGACCCGGCCCTGGCCTCCTCACAGAGGACCTTAGCTTCAAGGGGAGTGAGAAGGGGTGCAACATGGCTCTGCCATACAGGAGCAACTAATCTTAAGGAGGGAAGAGGCTCAGCGCTCTTCGGGGACCTCAATCCTATCTGAGGAGCATGCAGTCTAGGGGTTTCAAAGCCCCCCTTAATCCCAGCCTCCCATGCCAAGCCCTAGCTTGGAAGTCTGAAAGGAACTTGATTTCTGTATCCGCATCCGTGGCCTGGGGCTGGGCAGAAGGTTGGAGCAGAAGTCTGGGGGAGGCGGGCCCTCCAGAGCCAGCCCCACCCACTCTGAAGAGATCAGGTAGGAGGATGGGGAGGGAGGACCATGATGGAAGACCCAGGCCTATGCCTGGACTTCCCCAGACCAGTTCTTCCTCCTACTAGATAGAGCCTCCTGCCACCTCTGGGGCCAGGTCTCAGGCACCTGGAGATAACGGAGGATGTGCAAGGCAGAGACCATGGGTTCCCAGCCTGGAGCCAGGGAACCCTGGAGGTGCTGGGCTGATGAGTTTGTTATAAATTAGGGACTTGTTAAGAGAAGGTGAGAAGGGTTCGGTAACAGCTTTCGGGGCCCATCTTTTCGATTTCTTGTTCGGTTTGTTTATTGCGATTGTTCCTGTCTCATAAGCTTATTGTAAAACCAATAAAAATGATCTATTCAGAGAAGGGAGCTGCTCTTTTGACTGGTAAGCTGCCGCTTGGTCCTGGACCCCACCCCTCCCCCTCCCGGTGGCTGCCGCCCAGCCTGGTTGACCAGCTGTCTCCTGCCGCGGGGTCAGCAGAGGGTGCCAGATTCCTGTTCACCAGAAACTGTGTCCACCTGCTATGCAGCCACCCCGGGCTGGCCTCAGGCCTCCAACCTGGCCCCACCACCCTGATGACCGCTGCACCCCAGGCCTGCAGCTCACCTCTGATAGACACACCAGAGCTCAGTTGTGGGGGGGACGGGAGGCCAGGATGAGATCCAAGGACAGTCACTGGAGCCTGGAATTTCAGGTGAGATTTTGGCTCAGTTTCCTCTCTGCGCCTCAGTGAGTCTGCACCTTCAGCATGGGGTTCCTTGCCCTGAGGTAGCCCCAAGGGCAGGTGGATTGAACAGAGAGGCCCCAGAGTTTCCCTAGAATCAGAAGTCCTGGCTTTGACCTTGATGACAGAACAGAGGCTCCTGGCCACTTGTACATCCAGGAAGCTAGTCACAGTTGGGGCCAGGGGCCCAGGAACCCCTATCCAGAGTGAATTGGCTCTCGCCTCATCCCTGTTCCACAAAAAACGTCAGTCCCATTTAGTGACTATAATGTCCCTGAACATCACAGATTTCCTTGTGCTGCTGGTGGTTGGTTTTAGAGCCTTTCGGATAATTGTTGTGGGGAGTACAGGGTTGAGAGGGTTCGGGGAAAAGCCAACAGACTCCTTCACTGATTCAGGCAGAATTTCAGAGTATCAGAGCCAGGAGGGACTTCTGCAATCATCTGTCCAACCCTTTCCTGCCTCCGATACAGAATCAGGGTCAGAGATCTGAAGTGACTTGGCCAGAGTCCCATAGCCAGTGAGTGTCAGAGCTGGGACGGGAACCCAAGGTGATAGACTCTGGCACCGTTGCTCTGTACGTTGCCCGGCTCGATGTCTTCCTTTGTCCTGCTCGTGTCAGAGAGAGAGCTCTACCTCCTTCCCCATGTGCCAGTCCCCGCAGCCATCACAGAGAACAGACCATCTTTTCCCTCTCAGCTCATTTTCTCTAAAGCAAAATAGGTCTTGACCCCAAGGCCGAAGCACAAGCTCTTGCTGAGGGCCCCGAAGAGGGAAAAACCTTGCATGGAGGCCTTCAGTCTCTCTGTTATTTCAAAGACAGCATCAGTTGACTCTCCCTTTATCTGTTTATTTTAGACAAGGAGCGTGGGTGACGGTGGGTAGAAAATAGCAAAATTTGTCGGGATGCAGAGCGTCTCAAGGACTTGGCACATCTTCAGAGAGAATCACATCCACATCTGTCCTTGATCTCTTTGTTTACACTAACAAACACTCAACACAGTGCTTCCTATGTGGCAGGCACGGTCCTAAGCACTTTACATATTAATTTATTAATTTGATTTCATATTAATTTATTAAATATCATATAATTAATTGACTGAATCTTCTTAATAACCCCAAGGTAGGTACTGTTATCAGTCCCACCTTGCAGATGAGGAAACTGAGTCCCAAAGAGGTCAGCAGCTTGCTCAAGGCCTCACAGCTAGGAAGTGGCAGGCAGTCACTTCAAAGCCAGGCCGTCTGCCTCTTATCTGCTGTGCTAGGAACCTTCTCTTTATAGACGCGCCAGCACCAGGGCTGGTGGGCCCCCTGTGGCAGGGGAGGAAGGAAGGTTCTGAACATTCAGAAGGAACAAGATGTCCTTGGGTTCCAGCACAGTGTTCCCTAGAGCCTACCTCTGGTTAACCACCAGCCTGGCTACCTCTGCCCTTAGCTTGTTTGAATGCTTTATGGTTGGGGTGACCAAGGGAAGCATAGGCAGTCCGGCCCTTGCATCCCTCCCCTACCAGTCCCATTTCGGGGGGCACTCTGCTGGGTTCTGGAAGCCTGGGTGTGGGGTGTGGTGCTGAGCACCCACCGCCTCGTTGATCGCAGAGCCCTTCTCCCCTCACACAGCCGCCTGCACTGACATCTCTGAGAGGGCCTTTGATTAAAGAGACAAGTGACTTTGCCCATTCTATTGATCAGAATAAATTACTAGGAACTAATTTATGGGCCTCCCCACAGCTGATGACATGGTGGATTGTGCGCTATTGGTCAGTAAATTGGATTGTCAGGCTAGATTATTGGTTCGTATACAGTTATCTCTCATAGCAATATCAGACGGCCCAGGTAGAGGAGTGAAATCCTTTTTTTGCTGCCAGACGCCAGGATGTGAGGAGGCCTTCTCGAGGGCTGGTGGGGAGGGGCAGGGAGGGAAGAGGAGGAGAGGGGAGGAGAGGCGAGGCGAGGCCTCTGTGCAGGATGCTTATTAATTAGTGCAGCATCACAGCATTAAAAGAACATTAGTGTGGCATCGTCTGCAGAGTGATGGGGAAATGACATTGCAGGCCTCCTCCTGATTCTCCAGCTATGGCTCTGCTGGGTAGAGGCAGGGAGGGGGTTGATGAGCAGACAGGGGGATGGGAAAGATAAAGGGTGAGGGGGGACGAGGGGCCGAGAGGAGGGAAGAGAAAGGAGAGGCCACATTTGCTGCGAGTTGCAAACAGAGCAGGTCTGCTAAGTGCAGCGTCGCTGAGCCCCACGCGGGGAAATGGAGCTGCCGTTCTGCTCTGTACATCACAGCCAACGATGAAAAGTTCTAGAGCTGGGATTTCTCAGGCAATTTGGCCAGTGATGCATGGGGCAGTAGATCCTCGCGCGCTCTTCCGTGCTTCTGCCAAGCCAGCAATAACAAAAACTTATTTTTTGCCAGGGAAACGGATATGAGTCAGGCAGCCCATCAGGAGTTAGGGGGGGCTTTACCACGCCGCTGCGATTTGTACCGCTCGGCTGTTTCCCCGAGCTCTAAAGACCTGCCAGGAGGTGACAAAGGCGAGACAATTTCGAGTTCACAGTCCTGTGTCCTCGAAGCATAACAGCATGCCATAGATGAGGACTTTCAGGGGCTGTGGGTTGCAAAGTCAGCGGTCTTCTGTCCCCAGCCCACTGGGGAGGTAGGAGGGGTGAGGAGGAGGAGGAGAGCCACAGAGCTGAGGCACTGCTGTGGATTTCTAAAAGAGATATACCGACACACACCCCCACCCCAACACAGCAGGGCTGGAAGGAGCAGGAAGGGGGTATGGAGTGCCAAGCAGGCCCTGGGGATAAGAGTATCAGCATCCCAAGTGAGCGCTCTGTGCCCGCCTGCCATAGGCTGCCAGAGTCTTGGCCACCCACGCAGACCCTGGGCCACCCAATCCCTGAAGGAGTAGATATGGAAACTCCCATTTAGTCTTCTTTTCTCACTCTCACTGTTGTCGCATGAGCCCTGAGGAGGTCTGCGCTTTCTTTGAGGCGTGATCAGGAACACAGATAACCTGTTCTCTGGGCTGCAGGCCTCAGGGGCAACGTTCAGATGGAGCACTGAGCCCTTCTGACTTCAGCTATCATTCATCTGACACTGCCAGCAACCTGGCGAGTAAACACCCGCTGGCAGGGACCCAGGGCCTCTAGCTTGCTTGAGTCGCCACTGAGCACAGCAGCCAGGAGGACTCAGCAGTGTCTACATAGATACCAAGATCACACCCCTCCCCCACCTGCCACCCTTGGTGCTGCTTAGCAGACAAGGGGCCTGCCAATTTGGGTCCTAGGAAAAGGCCCGGCACCATGGACTAAAATTGTTCTGCACATTCCAAAACATGAAGGTCAAAGGTTGAAAAGGTGAAAATCCCTTCCCCCAGCCTGTGGATGCTTTTTGTGTCCACCCCCTGGCCCCTTTGCTCTCCAAAAGTTAAACTGTGGTCTTTGGCTGTTTCAGCATGAGTTTTCTTCCTGGTCACTCTCCTTTTCTGCTCTGAATTGATAAACATGAAATAAAAGCGGACAGACCCTCAAAGTCAGAGGAATCAGGGCTAGGTTCAGACCCCCAATCCCCAAGGCAATGCCACCTTCTCCTGTCTGGCACGACTGTGGCTGGCTTTCATTACAGCGACTATGTAGAAATGAACACACAAGCCCCCAGAGCACCTGGGCCTCCCAGATAGAAAAGTTTGCAAAGCTTGGAAAAAGAAAAGTGGGCCTGCTAGTCGGTCTATAAATTAGAGACTCATTAAGAAGAAGTGGGAAGGGCTTTGGGGGCCTGTGCCTTTCGATTTCTTGTTCAGCTAGTTTATTGCTATTGTTTCTATTTCATACATTTATTGCAAAACCAATAAAAATTATCTATTAAGAGCAGGAAACTCATCTTTTGACTTGTTGGTTGAGGTTTCTACAGAATAACCTTTAACTGGTCCAACATGTCTGCAGGAGGGAACAGGCCCGTGTGGTTACCTGCAGAGGCCAACCAAGCACAGAGTAGGAATGTCCAGTCCTGGGGGCCACAAAAACAAGAACACCCAGTCCGGAACCTGCCAAAAATAGAGGCTGTGACTCTAACTAGTGGGAGCCATACTGTTTCACCTACCGCACAATTTAAAATGTTTAATTAGTTGAAAATATTTAAAATTTGAGGTTGTTCATGAAAACATGTTGATATCTGGCTTCTCTTTAAAAATGGAAAGATCATACTGAGCCTCAGTCTGACCTGGAAATAACTGCTTCTTCCCTGCAGCAGGGCTTGTGACCTCCCATACTCCACAGGCGCAGTCCCCAACCCCCAGGCCGCAGCCCGGTACCTGTCCGTGGTCTTTTAGGAAATGGGCCGCATATCACTGCCTGAGCTCCCCACCACTCCCCCCACCCAACACATAACACCTCCCTCTGCTCCCCAATCCTGGTCTATGGAAAAATTGTCTTCCATGAAACCAGTCCCTGGTGCCAAAAATGTTGGGGACCGCTGCTCTGCAGTATCCAGCCAGCTTGCTTGATATTTATATCACCTGCCTGACACCTGTAACCATGTAGTTTGCAGCCTTTACTTTAGAGGAGAAGGACTAGGATGGAAGGGAGAAACAGCTAAACATTTAATTTATGGAACTATTCTTGAAATAAAATTATGTAGGATTGTTTCTGAATCAGACTAATAAAATTTCTCTTACAAGATCTCAGAAGGAAGGCCAGGGTCTTGTCCCAGCTGGAAGGGAAGAGAGCTAATATTTATTGCATGCCAGTGTACCAGGCTCAGCACTCCCTTTTTAATGAGCATTACCCCCATTTTACTGAAAGAAAAATTGAAGCTAGGAGATGTTGGCGATGTGCTCAGGGGCAGAGGATAATATGGCCCCCAGCCTGAGAACACCAGCCCTAGAAGAATCCAGGAACCATCCTCTTAGTTTTAAAGAAAGCACAGGAGGTGCACAGCATAATTCTCCCAGGCCTCCAGTATGCCCTTAGGGAAGATTCACAACCAGTTGAGGGAAAACCCACCCAACTGTGACTCAAGTTAGAACTTGCCTCCAGAGTTACCAATACCCCTAAATCTAGTGAAAGGGAACCGCAGGGTCTTTAATAATCACTCTGTCAGGTCATGGGATGGTGACTAATGGGCCTAGAGGAGGAGATGGTAAAAAACACTCTAGGAAATAAATTTGGGTGATTAAATTTCAAGGCAGTTCATGGAACAGCAACCTGAGGCCTAAACTAAGCCATCAAGTTACCAAGAGGATCAAGATTTCAATTTAACCAATGCTGCCCAGGAAGCAAGCCTAAGTCTGCAAAACATTAGCCGGTTAGGAGAAGGTACCTCCAAAAACTTTCTCAGTAACCCTGACATTTTCCCAACCTCATGCCTTCCAAAGAGCCAGCTGGCAATAAGTCAGGGAATTATTGCATTTCCCCAAGTAAGGGAGGTGAGGGTGGAGAAGGGCTTCCAATCAGACACAGGCCACAGTCAGGCACAAATCTCTGAGAGACTCTCAGTTTACTAAACTAACAAGAGGCCCAAATTCCTCCAATTCCCTGCTATTTCAATTGAATGCCATCTACCCTGATTGGATCTTATCCCCAAACAGTCATGGTCTACTGTCTGGGATATAATCCCCCTTTAGCTGAATCACACCCCAGGTGCTGCTAAGCTTTGCAGGTGAACACAGCCTGGGCTCTAAGGTCTGATTCCCCATCAGATACTGCCCATGCCCACTGTTTATAGTCCCCGGGGCATCACTACTTTAACTTGTTTATTTCTTGAGTAAAGCCAGGGTGGGGAGAGCTGGAGCCGGAGGCAGGCCTCTGTGATGGAAGAGCCCAGGCGGGAAGAGCTTAGCAACTGCAGCTGCTCCCATCTCTCTCTCTTTCTCAATCTCCTCCTCTCTCGAGATTTCACCTCTCTCTGCCCTGGCTCCACCAGCTGTTTCCTGTAAATCCAGCTGAGACAGCTGCTGGCCCCACCATGCTAAATTTCCAGGGGCCCTGGAACCCCTTGGCTGTCTTGGCCCAAATGTGGGCAAATCTCAGGCGTCCAGACAAGGCTGAGATTGTTCAAAAAGCACTTCACTAGGAAACTGGGGGGATAGCCAAAAAAGTAAATTACAAAAGCAGAGAAGCAGACAATTTACAGAGCACAGATTCCTTCCCCAGAATTACTTACATCTAGTCCCAGAAAAGTCTGTTGCAAGAACAAGAGAATAAGAAAGGAGGGAAGGACAGGTACAGCTGTTGGATACCCAGACCTCCTGCTCCTCACTCTTCCTTTATTCTTTAGGGCTTGGATATAGAACAAAGATGCTCACATCGTAGCCTGAGGTAGAGGTTAACACCACTGCCATGTCTGATTGGGCTCTTGGTGGCTTTCAGAACCTGCCACTCAGGCCCTGTCTGGATCCAGTTCCCAAATCTGAGCTGTGCTGTGTGTCTGCTCTGTCAGGGCTCCTGACCAGGCCCCAGGACGAGGATGGCATTCCTCTGTTGACCTTCTTAAATGGCTTCCAAGCTGTCCCTTCCAAAGAGCTCAGTGACTCTGCTCCATCCACAAACATGCCACCTTCTCCCCAGAGCTGCTTCTGCCTTTCCTTAAAGCTAAGATCTTGGTCTTTTGGTCTGCTTAGGTGCTGGAACTCTTGGTGGGATGATGGGGAAGCCATTATCCCAGGGGTCTTTCTCTCTGAGCTCCAAGCCCTAGCAATGCCCTCAGGCAACCTGTCCTACCTCATTCAGATGCCTGCTCAGCCCAAGTGACTTTCTGTATTCTGTCATTACACTGGGCCTAATAAGCACAAACTCTTGCCACTATCAACAGGAATCCCAAAGCTGCTCTCAGTGCACCTCCAGAAGAGGTGGGGTCACTGCTGGATGATGCCTCCAATTCTAGGCTCAGTGGAGTTCCACTTCCACATGTCCCACCGTTTATAGGAAATTTTCACCAGGCTGATTCATCAGCACCTCAGCATCCATCATCCAACTTGCCCCCAATTTAACATGTCATCTTATCATTGCCAGGTAGCTGGGATCTATTAGTCCAGCCACGCACTTTGGGTTCAAATTCTGTTTTTGTCACCTCTTAGCCAGATGTCCTCAGTTAAGTCATTTAACCTGAACTACTTTTTCTATAAATTGGGAATGAGTGTTTTGTAGCTCCCTCCCATGGTTGATGTGAGGAACTAATAAAATTACATCTGTAAACCATCTAGCATCTTGCCTGGCATATAGTAAGGATGTTAAAATAAATACACAGATATGCTCTCTTTCCCATGCAAGCTTGTGCCTGTACTAACTCTCCCATATCCTTCAGTGACATCATTGTTTTCAGAAAAGTCTGCCTCCACAGAGCAAAGGTGATGCCTGCAGGATTATCCTGGATCCATGTGAAAGATTTATCATTATAAATTAATAAATTCACATTCTGATTTTAGGCATCTGTCTTTCAAGCCTGATTAATACACTTTTGCCACCAAGACAAGAATGTGTTTCTGGATGCACATAAAATGAATTTTCTGCACCCATAAGGCTGAGGGTCAATCCTTGGACCAGAGAAAATTCTCTAAGTCAATGGCTGTCCCCTGAGAAACCTCTCAGGGGACAGCATGCTCATCTCTCCCACTACAACTGGTCACCTCTATATCTGACACCCTGGATTTGCTGCCTCTTTTTCAATTTGGAATTGTTCTACACTGGCCAGGCACAGGGTTGCACATATAGTACTTGCTTTGTCAGTGTGTGAGTGGGTGGGTGGATGGTTGAGTGGGTCACCGGAAATTTGTACCTCTTTTTGAGGCAGAGAACAAGCAGTGGTGGCCTAGCAACAAGGGAATCTGCCTAGCAACAAGGGTGGGAGGCAAAGCCTGCTGGAATCATTTAGAATGGCTGACAAACACGCAGATGGAAAAGAGACCTTTCTGGATCTCGTCAAGCTGGGGTCTCAGGCCAAAAGGAAAAAGGAGACCCACAGGGCTCAGGAAAGAAGTGTGGGAGGCAAGGCAGGAATAGCGTCAGCATATTCTGAAACATTGCAAACCCAAACTAGAAAAAGCCTCATGCCTTTTCCAAAATGAGCTAAGCAAACAGGAGCCCTCCTCACCCCCACCCCCACCCCAAGTGAGCTGATGGCCCAGAGTGGACAACTCCGAAGAGTATTCCGCCTTTTCTGCCCTCCAATTTGCAAGGGTACAACAGGATACCCTTTAACACATGCTGTCAAGTCTGGAATTTGTTCGACTCAGAAAGCCACAACCCCCTGGAAAGGATAAAGACCTATATTCACTTAAAACGAACCCAGAGGCAGATTATGCGACTTTCCAACACAGTCTGTCTAGGGCAAGGAACCATTAAGAACTCGGGACTGGTCTAGCTTGAATCGTTTCCCTCCTTCCCTCCTTTGCACCAGTCACAGGACAAGAGCTTGGACATCCCCTCCTGTGAACTCTCAAGACCCTCCCCTGAAGAGAAGAAAAATTGTCATCAGCCTTTGACCTGATTAATAATTAAAACTGCTGAGTTTGAGCTGCCCCTAACAGCGAGGTGCTCCAAAACCCCAGCAAACTTTAACAAATAACCAGACTGCTCAGGGGAGAGAGGAAGCTCTTTTCACTAGACAAACTGACAATTAGCTGCTATTCAAATCCCCCTCTAGTCCTAGCATATTGGTTCTCCTTTGAAAGTGGCTCGGCATGGGGTAGAATTTTTGGCCTTGAGTTTAGAACTACTGTGCATAAAATCAAAGCAAGGAAGCCAGCAGTTGAGAGAATAGAGGCTATTTGGGGATTAGTGATTTCGAAGTTAGATTTCTAATAACTTGGTGAGTGGTGGGTTAGGAATGTCCTCCAGGAGCATCAGGCAGTCAACACTGTGGGACATGTCCTCACACTGAACTGGAAAGCAATGAGTCACTACCCTAGAGAGCGGAAATACAAAATGGCATGAAATAATTGCGAGTCGGCTGCGCCGCATGGTAATCTGCCTTTTGTAACCGCTGCAGGCTACATCCCATGCTTACAACTTGGGGTTACATGTGAAGCCCCAAGTTTGGCTCAAAGTTTTCTCCCCAAAGAGCCACGAATACGGGCACCGCCACATTAGGGAACACATTTATGGAGAACAAAGGGAGGAGAGTGGATGAGATGGGAGAAGGGGGACAGGGCAGGCATTCAAACTGCTCATTTTCCCCTAGGAAGCATAAGGCCCAGCCACTACGGTGGGTGAGCAAAGCAAATTGGTAATGGGTGATCCAGATTGCATCGCACGGTCTTGCCTGCTTTCCAGGCACTTACGGAACTTTATAACTCTTTTGGGGGTAAGACACAAAAACCCAGGGTTTCTTATTGACCAGTCGGGGAGAGGGAGTCTGAGCTGGCTGGTCTAGGTCTGCTGCTTTTCCACAATACTGTACTGTAGTTTATCAAGAGACTTTCTTGAATGTATTTTTTTAAAGAGGGGGCTGGAAAATCATGACATGTGTAGCAGCTGCAGCAGCTTCAAGATTGCAGTAGCCCAGCCTAGAAAGCACTAGAAAACTCAGTTTTTCAGAGAGGGAGAAGGCAGAAGACAGAGGTCCACAGATGGCTGCTGTTCTTAGGCACCCTGAAGCGGAAGGGGGCAATTCTGTGAGGACAGATTTACTTTTATCTTTTTTTGTTTTAATTGAAGTATAACTTACAAACAGTAAAATGGATGGTTCATAGTGTACGGCTTGATAAATATATACTGTATAAGTATTCATGAAATCACTAGCCAGATCAAACATGAAGCAAGACCAACACCCTAGAAGGTTCCCTTCAGTCCCTATATAGTCAATTATACATCCATCTCCTCAAAGTAGCCACGTTCTATCCTATCTCTAAATACGTTTCACTTGTTTTCAAACTGTATATTTTATCCAGAAGAGGGCAAATGGCAAGAAAAAAAAATGTAAAAAAAGAAAAAAAATAAACTGCATGTAAATGGAATCACTTAGTACACACTCTTTTGTAGCCACCTTCTTCTGCTCAATATAACATCTGTGAAATTCATCTGTGTTGTTGTGGGAATCAATAGTTCATTCTTTTTCATTGCTATATGGTATTCCTCTGTATGAATATACCACAATTTGTCCATTGTACTGTTGGGACATTTGCATTACTTCCAGTTTTTGTCTATTATGCATAAGGCTGCTATGAGTATTTTTGTACATGTCTTATGGTGGATGTTAGCCCTCATTTCTGTTGAGTATATACCCAAGAGTGGAATTGCTGGGCCATTTATTTATAAACAAAATAACCTGGATTTAAAGAGAGCAGGGACATGTCTGTCTTTTTCACTGCTATATCTCCAGAGCTGGTTGCAAAGTAGGTACTCAGTAAATATTTTTGGAAAGAATGAAAGAATATTGATAAAAATATCAATTTTTCCAAAATTAATGTACACGTTTGATGCAATTCTAATTAGATAACAAGAAAGTTTTGATTTGGAGGGAACATGGAATAAAATCGTCTTAAAGTTATATAGAAGAATAAATGCTTTAGAGTGGCAAATAAAAATGTAAAAAAGAAAAATAAAGGGTGAGACTTGTCTTCCCAGATATCAGAATGTACTATAAAACCACCATAATTAAATCAATTTGGTATTGGCATGGGAATAGATAAATGGATCAGTGGAATAAAATAGAGAACCCAGAAACAGACCAAGTATATATATGAGAATTTACTATATGACACAGTTGGTATTTCAATTCCATGAAAAAGAATGGATTATCTAATAAATGGTGCCAAGACAACTTCCATCTGGAAGAAAATAAAACTGGACTCCTATTTTATACCACATACAAATATAAACTCTATATAGATTAAACACAAATGTAAAAAATAAGACGATAACAATCTTGAAAATTTAAGAGGCTACATGTTCAATATAGGCAGGGAGAGGGGGCTTTGTAAACCAGGACTGGAAATCCAGAAGCCATAAAAGAAAATGTAGATATATTTTACCTTGTAACAATTAATAAACACTTTTGTATGGCAAAAGATAAAATAAAGTCAATACACAAATAATAGATTTGTGGGAAAATATTCGTAAGGTACAAGACAGACAGATAATTAAAAACAATAAACAAAAAGGTTCTATAAATGGACAAAAGGTAGACAAATAACCCAATAGGAAAATGGCCAAAGGATATCAGAAAGCATCTCACAAAAGAGCATATTTAAATGGTCAACATACAAAGGAAAAGAAGCTCAAAATTATTAGTATTCAAGGCCGGGCGTGGTGGCTCACGCCTGTAATCCTAGCACTCTGGGAGGCCAAGGCAAGTGGATTGTTTGAGCTCAGGAGTTCGAAACCAGCCTGAGCAAGAGCAAGACTCCGTCTCTACTAAAAATAGAAAGAAATTAATCGGACAACTAAAAATATATAGAAAAAATTAGCCGAGCATGGTGGCGCATGCCTGTAGTCCCAGTTACTTGGGAGGCTGAGGCAGTAGGATTGCTTGAGCCCAGGAGTTTGAGGTTGCTGTGAGCTAGGCTGACGCCACGGCACTCACTCTAGCCCGGGCAAAAGAGTGAGACTCTGTCTCAAAAAAAAAAAAAAAAAAATTATTAGTATTCAGAGAGATGCAAATTAAAATACAATAAGATATTTTTTTATACCTTTCAGACTAGCAAAAATTTAAATGAGGGTAATTTCCATTGCTGACAGGGATGCAGGAAAAATTGTTTTCACATTGCTGGTAGAAATATAAATTTCTACGACCCTTTATAATCTGGCAATATCTCTTTTTTTTTCTTTTTCTATTTTTTTTTTTTTAAAGATGGGGTCTCCCTCTGTCACCCAGGCTAGAGTGCAGTGGCATGATCATAGCTCACTGCAGCCTCAAACTTCTGGGCTCAAATGATCCCCCTGCCTAAACCTCCTGAATAGCTGGGACTACAGGTACATATCATCATGCCCAGCTAATTGTTCTTATTTTGTGTAGAGACGGGGTCTCGCTATGTTGCCCATGCTGGCCTCGAAGTCCTAGCTGCAATTGATCCTCCTGCCTCAGTCTCTCAAGTTGCTGGGATTACAGGCCTGAGCCACTGCACCCAGCTCTGGCAATATCTTCAGAAGTTTAAAATATAGAAACAGAAGTGTAGGTGATGGTCTGAGATATCACCGCCAAGCTGGGAACCGGAGGAGTGTTTGCATCACCTTGGTAGTGCAAACACTCCTGCAGCAGATGCAAGGTAAATTTCAAACCATGTCCGACCAGATCATTGGAAGAATTGGTGATACGTGTAGTCACATTGATGATCTTGAGAAAAGCATCAGAGACCTCACAACACAGGCTGGAGTGGCAGAACTGGAAGGTGAAAACAAGATACCTGCCACACAAAAGAGTTGAAGGTTGCTAAGATTAATAATTTACACTGAAATCTGGAACACCATTTTTCCAAGACAAGAGAAGACTGAATGGCTTTTTGCAGGTAACTACTATGTGTAGACAGGTTTTATATTATAAAATGTGCATTCTTACCACATACTATATAGTCAGTTTAAAGAGTGATTTATCCCCCAGTTTCTTGAACATGATATCTTCACATCTTTGACCTTGGTCAGTTGTGCTATTAATTATTAAACACTAAAACATTGGTGGTTCCTGCATAAAAAAAAGAAATTAAATATGCATATTCCCGTTGACCCACCAGTCACACTCTTATATCCATAGAAATGCAAACACCAGTACATAAGGAGATTATGGAGATTACACACACATACACATACACACATCAGCATTGTTTGTTTGTACTGGCCATTCTCTCTCAAACCCTGGAGAAAAAAATAGAGAAAAAAATTAGGCACCAAGTGGAAACCAGGAAAAAGCCCTGGTTTACAATGTTTGCAGATTTCTATGATGTGAATACTCCCATTTCAAGCTACCAGCCCAATTTCAAGCTACCAGCCTGATGTCACTGAATGCTAGGTTGGAAAGAGATGTGAACTACCAGATCTAGAAAGCTGGGGGCTCCTTGAATAAATTATAGCACAGCCATTAAAAAGAATGAGATGGTGTTATAGAAGTTTACTTGGTGGATTTCCAGGAAGTACTGTTGAAGGAAAAGAAGCAAGTGGCAGAAAAGCACATAAAATGACATCATCATATTTTTGTGAAATATATATTGATTAAAAACCTATATACATGTGTGTGCATACGATTTGCAAATGATTGTATGGATTTGAGAAGAGGGGGAGGAGAGAACCAAGGAAAAAGAGTAAACAAAAAACAAAAAGGGCACATTTATGCATTATGCATGTGTGTATAGAAGTAAAATTCTTTTTAATTAAAAAAAGAAAGAAAAATATATTGAAGCCCAGATATGTGCACAGTTCTATACCAGGCTGTTCTACACCAGGCGCTTACGAACATAGGAACATGTGAGACATGGTTTCATTCTTACATCTAGCTGGAAATATAAAAGCCAATAGTCACAGGGCAATTTATTGTCTCCACAACTGCACCACAATAAAAGGACAAGTAAAATGAGAGTAGGGTTGGGTTTTTTGTTTGTTTCTTCATTAAGCCCCCAAGTCCCGCCTTGATCCAAGCTTGCTGCTATGTCTGGAGCTCCTCCTCCTTGAAGAGGGCCCCGGGAGCAGCCTGCTTTTGTCCCCATGAGGAGCTGTCTTTGCCAGCCTCCCCAGCTCCCCCTTCCTTGCCACCCTCAAAGAAAAACACATTTTATTTTGAAGATTTCACTGCTTTGCTGCTACTGATATAGTGCTAATCACCATGGAAACAGATGTGGAAAATATAAACAACGCAATTGAAAAAGCCGCACATAACCAAGAATCTTACAGGTGTCACAGGGTTTGGTTCCTGGGCCTCTTAGCTCCTTTCTAATATGGTTGCTGGAAGCCCTCACTGGGTGCTACCCTCCGCTTGCTCTCTCTCTGACTCTCTCTCTCTCTCCCAGTCTCTCTCCTTGGGTGGCCAACTATTCATCGAGCAAGACCTGCTCTGAGTTGCTATGAACTTTACCTTGGGGAAGGTCTTTTCACCTCATGGGAGTTCTGTTCCCCCAGGCCTCTCTTTTATTGGGTTTTCATCTCCGTATAATACACTAACAAATAGGCCAGACAGGTAATCTGTGTGTCTCCAAGACAAGGATTAGCTAAAGCCCAGTAAATCCCAGTTGGCCCCAGCAGCCTTTGTCTTCAGGAAGCTCCAGCCCCTGATGAATTCTCCACCCAGAAAAGTCCCTCAGCCCATCAAAGTCCCCCATCACCACCTGATACCCCCATCTTCCCAAACATCACAGTCTCCTCGCCACCAAATGGCCGCCTTTAGACTGGCTCTGTGTTCCCGTGGCTTAGCCTTTATCCCTAGGCTGTCAGGACTCTGGTGAGCATCCTCTGCCTGGGAGAGGCTGATTTCGCTGGTGTCATTGCCACCACCCATTTAAACACAGCTTTATTAAAACTCTCTGTGCCCAGTATTTTCAACTGATCACATCCACATTTCACATTTATCCAGCTTGCCAGAACATTTACATAAAGTTCTGAATCATACAAGGAAATAGCCAGAGGACCTGTTTACACAGGAAAAAGAGCTGAGGTTTTATTGGAGGGTCTGAAATAATGTCAACTCCAGGGGGGCAAGATAAGCTGGAAAAGAGAAAAACAGAATTTGGAACCTTAATAGTCAGATGAATGCCTACCGAGCCCAGCTGAACAAGGGGAGACAGGCAGAGAGTGGCCAGAAGTCAGAGGTGGCAGCTGAAGGGCACAGACGAATCAGAAGAAACCGTACTGAATCAAGGATGAGCCTTCAGACCGGGCAGCAATATCTCAGTAGCTTAAAATGGAACGGAGACCACACACACAACCACAAAACTGATGAATGATATTCCGGGACAAAGCCTAACTGTCCACGCCTGCACTTTACGTTTAATTTTGTTTTTAATCTTCATTGTTTCCCTGATTACAAAAATAACCCATACTCATCATAAAAATGTCAAAATTTACAGAAACATATAACATAGAAATTTAAATTCTATTCATCAGTGATATAACCACTTTTAAGCTGAGGTGCATTTATCCAGATTGCTTTCTCTGCATATACGAACATTTAATTATATGCATATATATGTAAAGTTTTACAAAATTCGTATTATAAAATCATGGCCAGACTTAGAACTTAAGCAACCCTAAACCTGGAAATGGTTACTGTGTCCCCTGGCCTCACACGTGTGTAATTCAAAATAAAAATACTAAACAATAAAATAAGCAAAAAGTCAAAATTTTGATTTTTCCTTTAATATTTATTTCAGTGCTTTTTAAAATATATATATATATGTTCTCAAAAAAGTTATGGGGTTTGGGGGCTTGATTTTTGTTTTTTTGCTTTCTTGGTGCACCAAGTATATGCCTGCTTTGCAAATTGGACAATCTAACAATTTGTACAATACACATTACACATTGTCTTGCAACTTGTTTTTTTCTTTCATATATCTGTCCATGTCAGTATCTACACATCATTGTGATTGGCAGGTGTGAGCTCCTCTCCAGAGAAAAAACAAGGCCTTTCAAATGCTAGTACTTATAACCAAGTGTTAGGATCTTGGAGGAATTTTCATGGCTTTAATAAATTAGTGTTACAATCACTGGCAAAGAGGATTTTTCCATTCAGAATTGAGTTCACAAGCAACTGAACTGCTTTTAAACCTTTATGGAAAGAGTTGAGATATAAATTAACTTGTTCATTTATTCATGTGTAGTTCAACTCAGGAGCAGTGAATGTTCTCATCATAATTAGGGGGGAAGGTAAAAATCAGGAAAAATTGGCCAGGCCTAGTGGCTCATGCCTGTAATCCTAAAACTCTGGGAGGCCGAGGCGGGAGGATCGCTTGAGGTCAGGAGCTCGAAACCAACCTGAGTAAAAGCAAGACCCCGCCTCTACTAAAAATAGGAAATATTAGCCGGGCGTGGTGGTGCATGTCTGTAGTCCCAGCTACTTGGGAGGCTGAGGCAGGAGGATCCCTTGAGCCCAGGTCTTTGAGGTTGCTGTGAGCTGGGATGATGCCATGGCACTCTAGCCCAGGCAACAGAGCAAGTCTCTGTCTCAAAAAAAAAAAAAAAAAAAACAGGGAAAATTTATTAATACAAGTTTTTCCTTTATGTTATCTCAGTTAGAGAATTTAGAATTAAACTGTGTCTTAAATTGGTTATTTAACTATTACTTAAATATGGTACTTTTGTCTCTGATTTCTAATTTTATTGCATTGTGAACAGAGAATGTTATTTGTATGCTATCAGTTTATTGACATCTCGTTGAATCCTGTGTGGGCTTAGAACATGGTCATTCTTTGTAAATATTCTGCATGTGCATGAAAAGAGTGTATATTAATACTGCGATTTTGTCCACCCTCTTGAGTAAAGGAAGAAGTCAGAAGACTGAAGTCCATATTCTTATTTGAAATTAGCATTGAGAGAAAAGCTTTCAAATATTATCAATCCTGAAATTCACGTGGCTGAAACCCTCAACAGCTTTTACAAAAAAGAATATTTTAAAAATTTATAAATGGTTTTTTAAATTTTCAAACAGATAAAAGATTATAAAGTTGAAAGTAATAATTCCCTGGTACCTCCCTTAATAAGTCCCAGTCCTAGAGGGCTTAGTGAAGTGAGGTGCTATTAACGGTTTTGTGTATTTCCTTCCAGATATAGTCTATGCACAGCACACACAAGAATCTGTAAGAGAATATTACCTGCCTTTTCTTAAAAAGAAAAGCCACATACCAATGGGATTTCACAGTACGCATGCTGTTGTGCACTTTGCTTTTTCCACTTAACCTATCCCAGGTATCTTTTCATATCAGCACATTTATATCCTCTCCAGTCTTTTAATGGTTGTATAATATTCCATGGTAAAGCTGTTCCATACGTTTTTTAATAATCTCCTTTTGATGGACACTCACACTGGTCATTTGCAGTTTGGCTACTAGAGACAGCGCTGCTACAAGCAACCTTCATTCACACATGAACTTTGCTGCCATTTGACCCAGTCCTCTCTCAGGACCAACTGCTGCCACCTTGCACAGTGTACCTCATCCAAAGCTCTCCTTTTCCTTCTTTGCTGCAGACTCAGCTATTCAACCTGCTGACTCTCCTCTGGAGGCTGCTACCCATCCTCTGGGGTCCTCCGCCTCTAAGTGCCTGGCTTAGAAGCAGCACTTGGTTCCCTAAGCTCCCTGCTTTGTTAATGCTCTCTATGACTCATACACAGGCCTTTTTGGTTTTAAGTGTTTTCTGCCATCACTCCAAGAAGCAAACAGGAAATAGCAATAAGAAGTGTGAGGTGTGACAAAGCTTAAAGTTTTTACTTTAGTAGTCCCTAGCTCTGGTTTCTGCCTATCTTATAATAGTAAATGGAATGCTTGCTTTTTAAAGTTCACCAATCCCATTTCTGATCCCAGCATTAGGGAAAGTTACATTGATTTTTTTTTTCTATAATATACCTTCTTTCCCAGCCTGAAAGTGTCTTCTTGTTTTAAGAGAGCACTTTTTGACTCTGAGGACCCTAGACTTGTTCCCAGTTCATCAGGTCTCTGTTCCATCAGTTGTGGTTGTCCCTGCACATTCACTTAAATCAATACATACTTTTTAATTATTATCCAACTGTAGTAAGTTGCAACGTTCTATGACTAACAAACAGCCTGAAAATGTCAGAACTTTGAGTCCTAAAGCCAGCTAATCCTGAATGAGTCACACATAACCTCCTGGTACCTGTAACATAAGGTCAGCAGAATACATAATTTCCAGAGCCCTGCAGAGATTGGGTAGGGCTGCACAAAGAGGGGGCAGATTTCATGGGAGAATTCAATCCCAAAGCGAGCTTTGAGTATGAATGCCTCATGGATCGGTACATCTGTGGACACCTGTTGTTTTGCCATTTGTTCTGCTGAATTGGAGACTCCCAGAATCCCCCAGGCTGATCCCTTGACTTTCACACCTGTCCACGTCTGAATTTTTCATTTGTGATCTAAGCCAGCAGCACTGTAAGGGCCTCCAGAAAAATCAGGCGCAGCATTTCCAGGCATGCTCTACAAAACAAAACAAAGCACGTTTTCTTGCTCTGGACTAGCTCGGAAAGGTTTGCTTCTGCCCTGGTCATAAGAAGAACACAAAGTGAGGATTTTGTGCTAGGAAGAGTTCAGAAAGAGAACATTATGGGAAAAGACATACAAGGTCCCGACATGGGAAACTAGAGATTCTAGGGGATCTTGGAACGGATGGTTTGGGTTTACCACTTGTTGAGACCTCGGACTGAAGCCTGCTTCAAGAGTGAAGAGAGGAGAGAAAAGGCGGATTTGGTAAGTGGCCTGGAGAGGCCTGGGGTGGAAATAGCACAGAGGGGCTAGCCAAGCTCTGTAAAATCCAAAAAAAGTTCTCAGGTTTATCCTGTGTAATGTGTTTATCTAATGCCTCAGTTGTTTCTGGTGGGGAAGGTAAAAGTCTGGGATGGAGGGGCTGGGAAAAGAAGGAAGGAAGAAGGGGGCACTGTTAACTAAGACCCAAGCCAGAACTCAGTGAACAGTGGGGATTACTCCTGAAACTTTAGTTGGGGATGTGCGAGTACCACATCGGCTAGCACTGCTCCTGCACCAATGCATCCTTTTGTCCTAGGAATCTCCTTGCAAGAAATGTGCCTCATGTCAAGAAATCAGAGGATGTCGTGACTGGGCAGGAGATAGGCTGGGGGAACTGACTCAGCTGTAGGAGATAACCCCCATGGAGGATGCTCCACCCCAAGAACAGTGGACAGATGTTTCAACATCCTCAGTCCCAATTCTAAAAAAGACATTAAGACATTCAGGGCAGGTAAACAAAGCACATATGCAAGTATGCCAGGTGCCTACTATGAATAAATAATAGTTATTAATAATGGGTTAATAAATAGGGATAATCAGAATTAACCTTTATTGAGCACCTAGTAGACACCAGACACTATTATAAGCACTTTATATGTATTGACTGATTTAATATAAGCCAATGAGATGGGTACTATTACTACCTTGATTTTTCAAATGAAGAATCTGGGGCATGGAGAGGCTGAGTCACTTCCTGAACAGTAACAGAGCTAAGATTCCAGCCGAGGCAGTCTGACTTCAGAGCCCACACTCCTAACTACTCTGCCTCTTGAGATGAGGAGACAGCCCTGTCCAACTGAAGCTTTCAATCTAGAGAGATGACATATATAATAAATCATTTCAATGCAAGGTCATAAATATTATAGTGGAATCATATCATATATAAGAGTTGAGCAAGGAGCAACCAGGTCTCTTTAGGGATGCCAGGGAAATTTTTACTAGGAAGAAAAGTAGTACTACAAATGACTTGCACAAAAGCCCAGAAGCATGAATGAGGCTGCGTGTTTAAACAATGGACAATACTACTGTTCTGAATGGCTCAACGTAAGACGCATGGGGAAGAACGGTATGACAGCACAGGAGAGAGGGATCAGATCATGGAGTGTCCAGTATGGCAGATTTTAAAATTTGTTTGGGGGTTTTGTGTGATTTTGTTGTTGTTGATGATGACGTTTATGCTGTATTTTATTTGCCTGTTAGTCTTCAGTTTGGGAATGGCATGCTCAGATTTGCTTATCAGTTCAGACTGCAATGTGAAAGATGGAATGAAGAAGGCAAGAGACCAATTTGGAAGCTGTTGCAAAAGACTTTGCAAGGGCTGACCAGGGCCTGTATAGGGGTGCAGCAGGAGGGAAGGAAAGGATTTCTGAGTACTCAAATTACATATTTTTTTTTTTTTGAGACAGAGTCTCACTTTGTTGCCCAGGCTAGAGTGCCATGGAGTCAGCCTAGCTCACAGCAACCTCAAACTCCTGGGCTCAAGCAATCCTTCTGCCTCAGCCTCCCAAGTAGCTAGGACTACAGGCATGCACCACCATGCCCGGCTAATTTTTTCTATATATATATATTTTTTTAGTTGTCCAGATCATTTCTTTCTATTTTTTAGTAGGGACGGGGTCTCGCTCTTGCTCAAGCTTGGTCTCGAACTCCTGACTTTGAGCGATCCACCCGCCTCGGCCTCCCAGAGTGCTAGGATTACAGGCATGAGCCACCGCACCCGGCCTCAAATTACATATTTTTAAAAATTCTACAAATCAATAAGAAAATATAAACAACTTAGTAAAATAAGTAAATAAATAAACAGTAGAAAATGGGTGAACTATAGAAATAGGCAATTAACAAAAGAATAATCCAAATGGGCCCTCCCCCCAAAATGATATTCAACCTAATGATTAAGAGAATGCAAAATAAAACAATGAGAAACCATTTTCACCCTTCATATTAGCAAAAACCAAAAAAGGATGATGATACCAAATATTGGAGCAGATGTAAGGAAAACAGTGCTCTCACACATTGCTAGTGGGACTGTAAATTAATTCAGCCATTTATAGAAAGCAATTTGGCAGCATACAATAAACTTGATAATGTGAACATCCTATGACCCAGTAATTTCCCTTCTAATTACATAACTCATAGAAGTTCTTGCACATAGGCACAAAGAAACATGTACAGAGATGTCTGTGACAGCATTGTTTGTAATGGACAGATAAACTGTGGCATATTAACTGCATACATCAATAAAATGTACATGTATGCATATTTTTTAAGACATATACAAAATAGGCCGGGCACAGTGGCTTATGCCTGTAATCCTAGCACTCTGGGAGGCCGAGGCGGGTGGATCGCTCAAGGTCAGGAGTTCGAGACCAGCCTGAGCAAGAGCGAGACCCCGTCTCTACCAAAAATAGAAAGAAACTGACCAAACAACTAAAAATAGAAAAAAAAAATTAGCC
>CAUYSK010004492.1:0-39221 GCA_963575035.1 Avahi laniger | reverse complement strand
TAGCTCAAAGCAACCTCAAACTCCTGGGCTCAAGCGATCCTCCTGCCTCAGCCTCCCAAGTAGCTGGGACTACAGGCATGCGCCACCATGCCTGGCTAATTTTTTCTATATATATATATATATATATATATATTTTTAGTTGTCCAGATCATTTCTATTTTTTTAGTAGAGACAGGGTCTCGCTCTTGCTCAGGGTGGTCTCGAACTCCTGACCTTGAGCGATCCATCCGCTTCGGCCTCCCAGAGTGCTAGGATTACAGGCGTGAACCACCGCGTGCGGCCCCACCCACTTTTAATTTATAGGTACGACAGCTGAGGCCCTGAGATGAGAAACGACTTGAGCACAGTCACCTAGATGGCGGGCAATCAGGGACCCGCCCATAAGAGGATAACATTGAGCATTGAAGTCAGGAGACGGAGATCCAGAGCCATCCTGGGGGAGATGTAGTTGAAGCTATTGGTGCAGATGAAACCCCTAAAGTAGCAGAGACCCTAGAATTAAGCCCCGGTTTTTGCCCTGATTTAGAAGTTGGACACAGACACCACGGCAGCAAAGGCCTTGGAGAAGGGTGGTCAGAGAGGTGAGAGGGAAGTGGGAGACCACAGCAGGGGCAGAGGGGCGAGAGCTCCTGGGAGGAGAGCCCAGGGGCCGGGTCCTCAGCTGGTCCCTGGAGACGCCCGAGAGACCTCTTTGATGGTGGGGTGGAGCAAGATCCCAAAGAGAGGTCCCCGGTACCAGAGGCGGTGAGAAGAGAGCGGCGTTGCCGGAGCTTTGAATAGGAAGCAGCAGCAGACCAGGTGGATCCAGGCAGGAGAGAGCATCGCAGAAATGAAAGCGCGCATTTGCAACAGTAAGGTGGAGACACGACGGGGCAAGCAGGGGAGAGGAGAAAACGGGACCGAGCAACAGGGTGGGGAGGGGAAGAGGAGGACAAAGGTGGGGCCATCTGCTGGGGTGAGGACGGCCCACAACCGCCATCGTGGATTTTGAAGGTGGGAAGATTGGGATCCACTAACCCATTGGGCTCTTTCCTGCCTGCGGGGCCCTGGCCCGTGCAGCGCCCCCTCCCTGACATTCCTCCCACAGCCCTTTGCGAGGCTGGCTGCCCTTCGTCCTGTGGGGGTCTGACAGTGCCACGTCCTCTCCCATGTATTCACGCAGTCTGCTGTTTTCCGTTACTGCTTCTCATCTGATTTCTTCTCAGTGCCACCAGTGCACAGGGAGCCATTTCTAACTCTGTTTCTTTGCTGGGATGTTTGTTTGTGTGTTTCATGTTCCCAAATTTAGATTTGAAGCTCCTCCAAACCACAGACAATCTGTCTCCATCTATACTGTGACCTCAGAGCCCAGCTCAGTGCCTGACGCATAGTAGGTGCCCAATTAAATACATGTGCATTGAAACAAAAAGAAGGGAAGGCAGGGGGAACTGGACCATAACCTACTCTCTTTTCAGAAAAGTTTTAATCAGAACAACAATAAAAGTAAAGTAAAAACAACATCTGCCGAGCTCTCTATACGTATTCACTATTTCTTTTGCTCTTCACAGTTTACCTGTTTGAAGGAGTGAGGAAACTGTTTTGAATACTCCCCTAGTTAAGATGGAGCAGGGATCACACCAAAGCCCATGTTCTTTTTTGCTACTTTTTTTTTTTTTTTTGCAGTATCATATCAAAGAGACATTTTTGTCAAGAGAACAGAGAGGCCAGATCCCATTTCTCCCCTCCTCCTTGCCAGGTGGTGGGTGATTTCTGTGCGCCCTCGCCCCACACTTGCCCGAAGCATCACCCCCTCCTGCATGTGCCCAGGCAAAGCCCTTCCCAGGCCGGGTGTTTTACAGGAGCATAAGATCAGTCCAGGAAAACAGGGTTAAATCCCCTGTGCACTCTCAGTCCACTGCGGTCACGTGGAGAGGTCAGCAGTGAAGAATTCTCTTTGCCTTTGGATTATTCTAAACCCCAAAGAGCAGCAGACTGTCCCCTTCCGCTCCAGCCTTCTTTCCTGAAATCCATAAGAAATCGATGGCAGAAGCTGTGGGGAGAGGGTGAGGCTCTGAGGCAGCCCTGGCTGTGAAGCCCTCAATGACACTTTGAGCCATTGTCCCCGGGGCACCAGCCTGCCCAGCCTGCCCTGGGAGTCTGTGCTGATACGCAGGACAGTGGGAAAAGCCAAGGAGCAGGGGGACCTGCTAATTGCATCTTTGCACCTCTCCCCTGGGGGTGTTTAGAACAGAAACCAGCCTCCCAGCCTTGGGCACAGCCTGAGCCTCCTCTCAGGATCTGGGGGACACAGTCAAAGCACAGGGCCAGACCCTCCAAGAAGGAGGGCGTAGCGTAAAGTCAGAGGGCACCACCCCAGGTCTCTGCCTTCCCTTCGTACCTCCCCCTCTTCTCTCAGGCTGGGTGGGGCTCTGGAGTCAGGTGCACTGGCCGCCCTGCCCTCTGGTGTCTCTGTCAGTTTGCTCCCGTTAGACCCAGTCCCAGCTTTGACTCAGCTCAGGTTCTGACTGCCTCCAGCCCACCCTCACCTTTGCATCTCCTTCCCAATTTGGAGACAATCTGCAGGCAGAGCCAGGTTCGAATCCTGCCTCTAGTTGTCTCGTCCCTGTCAATCTTTGGATATGACGCATAACATCTCTAAGTGAAACGGGAGGAATAAAAATGCCCAGCTCCCGGGGATGGGTCAGGGAGGAAAGGAGGAAATCCAGAGCAAGGACTGCCACGTGGCCAGGGCCCAGGCAGGATTAACTGTGGTGGTTACTACTCCTCTTGACACTGTCCCTCCAAGCAAGGTTCTTCCCAAGTCCCCATTCAGACACCTGATTCCAGCATCGACCTGGCCCAGCCCTGGGGGCCGCCATCCTCTCTGTGCCCCTCCCCGCCCCCACCTGCCACCAGCTGCAGTGACATTGGTTGGATGCAGTCATTTTCCAAGCCCTAAATCGACATGGTTGGAGTTCATTAGTTCCACTCTGAGCACCGTCTCAGGGCTTTCCCCAAGGCAGTCAGGAAGCAGCTCATGGAGAGGATCCAGGGGGCAGAAGCCCTCCCCGCCTTCCCCAGAGCCTTGGGCACCTACAGAACACAGGCGGGAGGGGTGGGCATGCAGGCCACGCTGACACCTGAAGACACCTGAGGCTGAGTAGCCTTCCAGAGGCCAGGGTGGCTTCCTCAAGCTGTTCTATCAGATGGTCGATCAGCAAGCTTTCCATCAAGAAAGCAGCCTCCTCAAGTATCTTAGGAAGCCTGGAGCTCTCGAATTTCCTTTCCCAGAACTTTTATTCTCTGAACATTACTTGGAAGAAAAGGGCAGTGTTCCTGGGTGTTCCTCCTTCTGCCTCTGCTTGCTTTTATCAATAAGCATCTTGTCAGCAGTCACAAGAAGGAACGAGAAACTAGCACCCCTGCCATACCCTCATGTCCTCAGGCATGAGAGGGCTTTGAGTCAGGGAAGTTGTGGAGAAGGTGGCATGAGCTGAATTTTGCTACTTGGTAGGAGGGTGACTCTAGAGGTCTCAAACTCAAATGCTTTAAGGATCCAGGCAGGTCACCTGCATAAGTAAGCAGCTCAGTGTAAGACGGTAGGGAGAGGTGCGGACTGTGGAAAAACGTAGCCTATACCCCCCACACATTCACAACCAGAAGACACTGCTGCTGCTCAGCTCAAGCAATTACTGTGGTTCCACGGTGCCAGATCTCATGACTGTTCAAAAAGAGCCAGAAATTATAAAATTATATTTTATAATGATTAGTCTCTTGAATTTTAGCTATTGGCCTCTGACTTTAAAAAGGTTTAACATCAGTCAAGCCCCCCAATAATATATTAAGGCCCAATATGACCTGGGGCTGAGAGTTTATAAACTGAATTCAGCAAATGAAAAGTAGAATAAGGGATTCCTGAGAGAGACCACGATATTCGAAGGTACAGCTTCGGGAACTGACTCACGCATTCCAGAAACTGTCCCTTGCTCTGTAGAGTTAGAAGGTGGATGTGTGAAAAAGTAGAAGTTGCGATCAGAGGGACAGCTCAGAAAGGGTCTTCTGTGCTGTGCTAAGAAATATGAACTTGATTCTGAATGCTCCGGGGAAGAATTTCAAGGCGGGAGACACATTGCGCTTTGCATTTCAGAAAGCTGGGTCCTACGTGGGAGGGGTCGGCAGAGAAGCGTCTCTGCACACAGGGAGATAAGACGGAGGCCACGGCAGTTATCCCGGGTGCAGGGATGAGGGTGCCTGCGCCTGCCTTGCTCAGGTGAGCGAGCTCAAATCCAAGGGCTGGGACCTTTGAAGGGGGCACATGGTTGGGGGTAGTGGTGACCGTAGATGCCTCCCTGATCCTGGATGCACCAGCTGGGGCTGCCACTCCCTGCGAGGACACCAGGAGAAAGCCAGGAGGGAGGAGGGTGTGCAGACACCCAGAATGTGCTGTGATCTGGAGCCAGGAGTGAGGCGCGCCAGAGGCAGATCAGGGCGTCATCAGCATATAAATGAACAACATAAGTCGGGGTGCAAGTGGCCCGTGCTAAGGGTGCACTCTCAGCAACCTCAGCACCCAGGGGAGGAAGGAATCCTGGAGGAAGAGTTGCCACAGGAAGGAGGAGGCTGGAGTCTGTGCCCTGAGGGATCCTCCAGGGTGGTGCTCAGTTCACTGGCAGAGCAGAGAGAACCTGTGGTCGGACACGCTCAGGCAGGGCCCAGGCCACGCTGTGAGGGCCTCCACCCAAAGGTTCCATTGGGGTTCAATCCTGCATGCCCCGTGGGCCTTGGGCACGCCTCACCCAATTCACGGACACGTGACTTTCAGATGTGCCTCTCATGCTGAAACGAAGAAAATGCACAAGTCCAATCTCCTGCAGACCTCCCCTCCGGACAGCGCCCAGACACCGTCCGTGACAACAGCAACAACACCCTGCTAGCTCACTCCGTTTTCCCTCCGCCACTGCTTATTTCTCCCTAATGGACTGCACTGTTGAAAAGCGACTTCCCTGAGGACAGCTGTTCCAAGGGGACGTGTCAGACTGGGCGCTCGGCAACTGGTTGTTCTGTTCCGAAGGGCAGTAGCCGCCACCTTCAGCAAGGCCACAACCAGCATTCACGGCTGTCCAGTGCTCATTTTAATCCTACAACAGGACCCCAATTTACAGAGAAGGACATCAAGACCTGGAGAGGACTAGGGCTGCAAAGCCCATCGGGAACCAGAACTCCAGTCCCGCCCCCCCCCCCGGTGGTCCCATCCGTGCTCCTTCCACCCGACACCGAGGCTTCCTGAGTGGTGACTGCCACACCGCTGGAGCAGAGGGAGTGGCCATTTCCCTGGGACCAGGCAGGGTGGGGAAGGGGACATATCAAACACCCAGAAGAAAAGTGACTTCAAAGTCCTTCCCAACCTGAGTGCCCTCCAGGAATATTCTCATGAAAAGGCTGGCTCTGAATGTGGGCCAGTCAAGGCTGGAACAAAAGAGAGGGAAGAAAGCCAAGCTGGAGGCAGAGGTCTTTCAAGTCCCCTCGAGGCAGGTTCAAGAGCAAAGCGTGGCATGCCGGACTGGCACGCTGCTACTCTTTAAAGAGCGCGGATTTATCTATACCATGTGACATGCATGAAATGAGAAGTTTCCGGGGCTGCCAACCTCTCGGTTAAGGTTTGCTGGTAGTATATTTCTGCTGCAATAAAAAGGGAAAGATGACAGCCGAGGTTAACAATGTGTCTGCAGCGTGAGACCCAGGGACGGTCAGTAATGGACACTGAGTAACTGGACAATGCAGGATTGAATGACTTTTCATATAAAACCGTTCCTAAGCATAGCTGTTAACAGCTGGGTCACATTCTATCTTTATTGGTGTGGTGGGAGGGGAGAGCCTAACTTGAATGTTTTCCGGATTAGCTAACCAACGGTCTCACAACTGTTTGTTGAGTAACCTTTGCCTCCTCTTAATGCTCTGGCGCCTCCTCGACTGTGTCTTGGATACTTTTGAGCAGGAGGTGAGGGGCGGGTGCAGGGGGCAGCCTTCCGCAAGGCATCCGAGGTTTGGCTGCATGCAGACCACCCGTGAGTCCCTGCTCTGCTGGCTTATGTGCTCGGTGACACTGGACAACGTGCTTAACCTTTTTGAGCCCGGGTGTCCCATTTCTAAAACCAAGTAAGAAATAAGGAAGTTTATGTGCCTCTGGTACAGTGCGTGGCGCAAGAGAATAAAGTTATTAATATTTTTAATTGGTCTCTGGGAATCTGTGTCCCCTTCTAGGAAAGCGTGTTGTTAACGTGCCTGGCTGGGACAAGAATTGTCACCTGGGATGGTGGAGGCATTGCTCTTAGGTAGAGTGAACTTTGGTGGGAGGAGAGAGGCTGTTGAGTCCGAAATATATATGTGTATATCTGTGTATATATTCAACAATGCTTTTGTTTGGAAATTTTATAAAACTATCATTTGGTAAGAAAAACTGTAGACAGTAATGCTGAACAAAATCCTGTTGGGCGTGAATACAGAGAAATATCGAGAGTTTTAGTTGGGGCACCTCTGCCAGGGGAACAGTAAGATCAGGAAGGATTTTATGTCATTGTAAATGGAAGTGTTGCGAGGAGATGATTTAAAATAATGGATTTTCTGAGCCAGAAGGAATCTTAAAGATGCCCTGAGGACTCTAACCCACCCCATCACTCGGGACCATTTGTCATGTCCCTTCCCAGCAGGTTTCCTCCAGAGGGCGCCCACAGGGACACTCGCCTCCTGCTCCCAGGGAGAAGGTCTGTCCAGGGCCACCAGGCAGCCCCAGATTCACCTACCCAGGAATGAGGAAGTGTCTGCTGTAGTCAAACACTGATGGGTTCCAAGTAAAAGGGGGACTGAGAAATGCCATTGCAACGTGACACAAAAGTGCTTTTGATAGAGTGATGAGGACACAAACCAGATTGGAGTGGAAGGAGCAGGGGGTGGCGTGAAGAAGGAGAGACCACCAGTGTAGACAAATGGGGAAAGTTTGCAGAGTGCCAGCGAGAGACAGAGAAACAGCTGAGGGGAATATGGAATAAAGGTAGGGTTGTGTATTTAGGGTGAGAACAGCAAACCTATATTTCAGTGCTAGTGAGGGGCAGCCAGCAGCGTGGCCTAGTATTTGGGAGCTGGGATCTGTAGCCAGTCTGCTGGGTTCAAATCCTGCTGTCTCTCCTGGGTAGTTATGTGGCCCAGGCAGGTTTCTCACCTTCTCTGAACCTCAGTTTCTTCTTGCTTAGAAAGGGGTAATCATTCCTGCTTCGCAGGGCTGTTGGTGAGGCTTAACGAAACTAATACATAATTTGTGGAACAGAGCCCAGCATGTACCAGGTCTGAGAAAAGTACCAGAATTATCACATAGCCTAAGGAAGCTGTGCATATGTGGAAAAGAGAAGACATAGTGGATCGGAGAATCTCAAAGGCCAGGAAGGATGCAATTCAGAACACAGGTGGAGGCACGAGGCTTGGAAAAGCGGACAGCTGGCTCCTCTCTTGTCACGAGAGAAAAGCTTGAGTCTTTCTATTTGCAAATATTTATTGACCCCCACCCCCGTGTTGTCCAGGTACTGTGCCCGGGGTGGGGGGAGCGGGGGGGGGTGTTGCAGCAGCTTGTAAGACAGACACACGGTTCCACCATGGAGCTTACATTTTAGTGGCAGCATCACACAGGCGTTTAATGGATGTGTATGGTGATAAAAAGATGGCAGGAGATGAGAGTCCAGAGGTGGGGGGTGGGGAGGGACACCATGGGGCAGGGTGGGGAAGAGAGAGAGAAGACAGTCAGTGAAGGCCTCGCTACCAAGGTGACATTTGTGCAAAGATTTGCAGGAGGGGACGTGAGACAAATGTTCCAGGCAAAGGGAAAAGCCAGCACGGAGGCCCTGGAGCCTGCCTGGCGGGTGTGGGTAGGCGGGCACTGGGAGCGGGAGTGGGGCTGGGTCTCCCCTTCCTCCCCAAGGCATGCGTCTGGGAGGCTGAATCCTCTTCTCTGCAAAGGATGGACACCTTCAGCCCTTCTGACCCATTCATTCAGCAGTCCTCTCCGGGGCACACTGGCTGTGCAGGAAATAGGCCTCCCATGGTAATACGAAGATGAGCAAGACCCTGGACCCCAGCCTGGCCTGGCGCGGCCTGCAGGGCGGTGCTGAAGCCAAATGCCTGGAGGCCAAGGCAGCGGCGTGGGGGGAGCACCTGCTCCAAGAGGCCCAGGCTCATTGTCCTGCAGGGGCTTCAGAATGGGACGAGTGACTCAGAAAAAGCTCTGTGGCCATGAACACTGTACGGAAGATGTCCTCTCTGTCCAGAGTTTTTCACCAGGTCCAGCTCAACCAGCAGCACAAATACGTAACACCCCTGGGTTTTAACTGCTTCCATTTCTGGGGTTTTGAGTGGAAGGGATTTAGGAAGGCAGCATTGTCTTAGAAGTATGTATTCTATAGTCTGTCTCATTTACAAGATGGGTGTAGGCTAGAGGACAAATCCCACATGAGCTGGTAGTCCCAGATCATGAATCCTCTCTGGTCGGTGCCTCCGTGCACTCCAAAAGTGTTCTGGTTTGGATGATAAATTATATCACCCTGGTTAGAGGTGACCCGCAGTTTCGTGATGAGAAAGAGCAAGGATCAGGAATTGGCATGGCAGGAAACGCTTGGCATCTGAGTGACTTGTTTCCTTGCATTTTGATGTGCAGATGCCTCTATGAACTTTTATGTAAAGACTAGGGAAATTGGCTGGAACACAATCAAAGCCCCAAGTCCTCAGGGATGTTTTCTGAAGTTGAGCAAAAGAGAGAGCCAAGAGTGAGCTGGTACCTTTTTGTGCACTGACGAAAGCTGATTAACAAGCAAAAGTTTGCTGAAATCAAAGCAAATGGATAAATCAAATCAAGCTAATATCTAAAGTGAAAGCAGAAGGGATGGCAGGAAAAGAGCTGAGCAGCGGATGAGGAACACTCAGGGGCATGAAAAGAGAGATGCCCGTGCGCTTGCTGAGTTAATGCCCCGTTGGCCCTGGCAACAGCCTCGGAGGCCCAGTGTCAGGGAGCCCAGCTGCGGTGGAAACACCACTGTCAAGGTCGAAACCTACATGGGTCTTCGGAGCTGCTGTGCCCAGCAGCGTCTCAGTATCCATGAGGTCCAAGGGCTTCTGTACAAGACTGAAACTTGCAATGTGGAAAAAGTGGCTCCAGGGCTGTTGAGCACATCAGTAAAGCCTGATGAGCCACACACTGCGAGTGTGGAACGGAGGAGGGTACCAAGCTAGCAGGAGGTGTGAATTGAAATCTAACCGAGAATAAGTCTAAATTTTGTGCAAACACCGTACCAGAAGTTCCACTTACTGCCTGTAAAGCTGAAGCTGCTGCGAGGCGGACCCCTGTACTGTCACGCTGGGTCCCGTCTGGCAACCCAACAGTCACTGGCCACGTCCAGCTGTCAGCGTGACCCATGGCAGTTCTCACACCAATCCCGAGTGGGCAGCGCAAGCGTTTGTGGTCCTCCCTGTTGGAGCTGTGACTTCAGGAAAGCCCTGCTCAACCAGAAGGATGTCACTGGGGAGAAATACAGCCCAGATGCCTCCTAGGTGGAGGATGAGGGGCATTTTGCTCCTCACCTCTTAGAGCAGGGATCAGCAAAGTAGCGCTCGCAGGACAAATTCAGCCAGTTCCTGTTATGCATGGCCCTCAAGCCAAGAATGGAAAAAAATCAAAGGAAGAATAACCTTCATATTGAGTGATTTACAACATGCCTTTCAAAATCTTTGCATTCATTAGTTCAGGTAACCTTTAGAACAACCCTGTGAAGTAGATACTGTTTACTCATTCTGTAGATGAGGAAACAAATGGAAGCTTCTAGATAGGCTAAGTCAAAGTCGAAGATCACACAGCTAACAATTGGTTCAGCTAGAATTCAGACCCAGGGAGTCTTGCCTCAGCGCTTGCTCTCTCAGCCTCCTTCCCCATACAAAAGTTCTCTAGCACTGTAAGGGCAGAGCATAAGTTCCCAAAGGGAGATTCAGATAACACATTCTGGTTCGTTCTCGAGAGGGAAGTTAACAGTGTCTCAGAGACGCAAGGAAAGCTTTGTAGAAGAACGAGACTGCCTTTCCAGCATGATGACAGGAACACTAACTTTGAACTCCAATTAAGCAAAATTGTACGCCCCCCAAAAGAACTGCATTCTTCTCATAGTAAACCTAATGAAATTTTTTTGAGTACAAAAAAATTGTTCTCAATTACTACATTTTTTTATTTTGTCCATGGAAATTTGTTTTCTCTTACTACCTAAGTACCTGCATACTATCTTCGGTTTTTTTCTCTTGGCCTATAAAGCCTGAAATATTTGCTGTCTGGCCCTTTCAAAGAAAAATTTGCTGACTCCCAGAGAATACAGAACCTTGGAGTTTCTATGAAATCTGATTAGAAAGGCTGGCTACACTTACAAAGTAGTGGACAGCATGCACACCACAGCCTGTAGTTCGTAACAGTGTGGGAAGTATGACCTTGAACTCAGGTCTCCTGATGACCTCAACAGTTACATCACTCCTGACCAGCTAGTGGGCAGGTACAAGTCCTTCATCGAGGACTACCCGGTGGTGTCTACTGAAGATGCCTTAGACCAGGATGACTGGGAAGCTTGGAAGAAGCTCTCTGCTAGCACAGGTCATATCCAGGAGGTAGGGGATCATCTCACTGTGCCCAACCCGAAATGAATTACCAAGACTACAGACAAAGACTCATGCAACTGCCTCCCACTCAAAGTGAATAAGAGAGACCCCATGTTGGAGCCTCATCAGAAGTGCAAACTGGCCCAGGCCAAAGCGTAGGGCGCCATGTTTCCCACTGTGCTGGGGCAATATAGCTTCTGAAAATACTTTCATTGCCAACCTCGTGGTGAGGATCTGCCCTGGATCGACCAAGGCTGGGGCCCCTCCTCAGAAGGAGAACATGGGCAGCAAAGCTTAACTTGGTGGTAACAGCTTCAGAAAGCTCCTAGCCAAGTGAGCTCTGGGCAGGTAAGCACCTGAGCCACTCAAGCAGGTCAGCTGACAGGACCTCTGCTGCTCTTCTAATCACAGGTGCTCAAGGCTGCAGACACTGACACTGTGGAGGGGCCTTTTCTTGCCCTTTCTCCGCGATGTTCTGCCTCCTTAGAACTGCCGCATCAGTTGCCAGGCTTCCGATATGTGCTACAACACGGACGAGCCTTGAAAACATTATACTAAGTGAAAGAAGCCAGGTTCTAAAGGACAGGTATTGTGATTCTACTTACATAAAATATCTGGAATAGGCAAATTCATAGCAATAGAAAGTGGAATAGCGGTTACAGGAGGAGGATGTGAAGGAGGGCAGCAGTTTTTGCATAGTGGGTACAGAGTTTCTGTTGGGTGATGAAAAGTTCTGGAGATGAATGGTGGTGATGGCTATACAACATTGCGAATGTATTTAACACTATTGAACTATGCACTTTAAAATGGTTAAGATGGTGTCTTAGTCCATTTTATGCTGCTATAATGGAATACCACAAGCTGGGTAATTTATAAAGAACGAATTTATTTCCCCCAGTTCTGGAGGCTGGGAAGTCCAAGATCAAGGTGCCGGCAGGGTAGGGTCCAGTCTCTTTGTTCCCAAGATGAAGCTTCAACACTGTGTCCTCCAGAGGGGAGGAATACTGTGTCCTCACATGGGAATGAACCCACTCCCAAAAGCCCTTTTAACAGTTAACTCATTAATCCATTAATCCATTATCCATTCTTGAGGGCAGAGCTCTTAGACCTAAACCCCTCTCATTATATCCCACCTACCAACGCCGTTGCATTGAGAATTATTTCCAATACGTACAGGAATTTTGAGGGAGAGGGATTCACCCAAACATAGCAATTGGTAGATTTCATGTTATGTGTATTTTACCAGAATAAAAAAATATTGAAGGGAAAGTAACCTCTTAAAACAAAAAACCCTGACCACACTACTGGAAGCTCTAGCTCTCTTCATGTGACTGACCCCAAATCATCCTTTTCCTCACTTTTCTCCCAACCATGTGTCCCTGAGGTGTCAGCAGGAAGAAACCCCAATGGTTTAAGGTGTACATTGAAAAAAAGCATCCAATATCCTCCCAAAAATATAAAGGAAGAACCATCTGCAAATTCATTCATTGTACTTTAGTTTAATCTATTCTCAAGACTAATCAACTGTTTAAGTTGGGTCCAGACCCTTAATTAAAGTTGTCAGCTCCTGGAAGTTCATTCTGAGCCTGCTTCTCCATGAGAAACTGCAAATGTGGGAGGTTCTAACACAGCCAGGAGATCACAACACCCTGGGCATTGCCTTACCCATAAACAACTGGGCTTGGCATATATATCAAAACATCACACTGCACCTCATAATATATACAATTACAAATTGTCAATTAAAAATAATAAGTAAAAAATAAAATACAAATACACAATTGGGCTTGGATGAAGAGGCTAAACGGAAATGCAGTTTTCAAGTTTGCTACTTGCTTTTCACTAAAATAGATCCAATTGTGCATAGTTTGAGTTTTTTAATGTTTTTATTTTTTTAGAGACAGGGCTGTCACCCACACTGGAGTGCTAGTGGCAAGATCACAGCTCACTGTAACCTCGAACTCCTAGGCTCATAGGATTCTTCTCACTTCAGCCTCCTGAGCAGCTGAGACTACAGGCACCTGCCACCACACCTGGCTAATATTTTTTTATTATTTTTTTAGAGACAGGGTCTCACTATGTTGCCCAGGCTGGTCTCAAACTCCTGGCCTCAAGTGATCCTCCTGCCTCGGTCTCCTAAAGTGCTGGGATCACAGATGTGAGCCACCATGTCCGGCCTGGGTTTGTTTCATTAACTTACTGTCTTTATTTATTGTCTTAGTCTGCCATATACCCTCTACTAGGAGAGAATGTCGTGTCTGTGGTGGGAAAAAAACCGACATTCTAAAATGCAGACTTTTAAAGTCATCGGCCTCTATTTTCACACTGGCTGAGAATATCGCAGCAGGGTCAGATGGACAGCTGTTATTATTAATATTATACTTTGTTTTGCAGAGCTCTTCATAGCGTGCAAAGTGCATTCCCATGTATTTTCTCATTTGGGTGTTTTAAGCATCTACATCTCTGTAATTTCGGCACTTCGTGAATTCTTTAGCAAATGTTTCTCACCTGATCATCTTCCTTAATCACTCAACCAAGCAGGTATCCACAGTTCCTCATCACAAGGAATGTAAGCTTATTTTAATAACATTTGAGGCAAAACCTAATTGGAAAAGAAAATCCCTTGTTAATTCATGTGATTTATTCTAGAGCCCAACATCTGCAGCCTGAGTGTCTCTGAATGATGGTCTGCCCCTCCTGTGGACAGCTGACAGGCGGAGCTGTGTATGGTATAGGCACAAATGCATGCGGGAACACAGCGCACAAACTGCAGGGAAGACTTTAGAGGAAAGTCCCATTTATGGGCAAAGTTTGACTTGATGCACTGAGCCCCAGGTAGGCAAGGCACTATGCAAGGCTGAGAAAGTGAAGAAGACAAGGTTCAGCCCTGTTTTAATATGGATTGGTCTGTTAAGGGCGACAGATCAGGAGATGACTGCCACTGAAAAGACAGTTTGTTATACTTGCCGGCTGGGGACCACACGAGAAAGTGCCGGGTCGGTCAGGAGGCAGGAGGGAGGGGGGAACTGGCAGAGCCTTTCTTGCAGTTTGCACAGGAAGGAGCAGGCAAGGCAGGGTGAGCAGGCTTAGAATCGGCCAGTTGGAATAATTCCGGCAGGCTCTGGGGTGCAGGAGCTGACCCTAGTTGCCTCGTTCCTGGCGCGGTGTAATTAGTGCCAGCAAATTTTGGCCCTGGGTGAGACAGCCCAGTAGAGGTGGTGGTGGGGTGTGGACTCTGGATCGGGTGGCTTGTATGTGACAGGCACACTCCCAGGACAGTTGTTTGCTATCTCTGGGAACTGACTAACCCCAGCAAGGCCCCAGATGTCAAAGCATGGGAAGGCAGAAAATAAAAGGCATGGTTAACGCACACCCTCAAGGGCTTACACCCCAGTGTGGTGAGCAGCCGAGGAAGCTCAACCTCGGACACAAACCCCAGGCCCTGGGCTCTTCAACTCTAAGAGGACGAGTTCAGGTTGTGTAAATGGCAAGATTTCCTGAAGCCTCCCGGCTGTGACTCTGTGAAGTAATTAAATATGAGAAAAAGGTGATAACTGCTGTAACGGAATTGAGTGCTCTGGGAAAAGAAGGAGAAGGCGGCTGAGAATTGAAAATCAGGATGGTTTTGAGGGGAGGCCCAGATGTCGGGCTGGGGGGACGGCAGGGAAGGAGCTGGGACGCTGGCTGGCGGGCGCGGGGATCCATCCTCCGAGGGGCTCCAGGCAGAAAGTGAGAGTTTGAGCAGAGGCTCTCAGCTGCAGGCAACTTTGCCCCCGGGGAATATTTGGCGATGTCTTGAGACATTTTGGGTTGTCACAGCTTGGAGGAGGGGGGCAGGCCGAGGGCTGCTACTGGGGCCCAGTGAGCAGAAGCCAGAGATGCTGCCTGTCATCCTGGAGCACACAGATAGCTGCCCCACTCCTGACCCACCAACAAAGAAAAACGCCAACCAAAACACCAACAGTGCCAAGGCTGGGAATCCCCGAGTTAGAGGAAGGGTTCGTATGAAAAGCGCATGGATCTGTAGTATCGCAAGATGCAGGAAAGGAGAAAGCCGGGAGCCAGCTGTTGGACGGCTTTGGATCTCCTCCGAGCCTGGCTGTCGGGGGCTGGGGCTGGAGAGGGAAGAGGTTAGGCAAGGAGTGCGAAGTTCCAGACGGAACTTGAGTGAGTTCCGTGGAGTAAGTTGTGGAGATCCGTTGTACAGCGTGGTGACTGTGTAATAATACCGTATTGTATGCTTGAAAATTATATCTTATATGTTCTCACCACAAAAAACGGTAAGTATGTGAGGTGATGAGTATGTTAAACAGCTTGATTTAATCATTTCACAATCTATATGTGTGTATATTAACATATATATCAAAACATCACGTTGTACGTCATAAACATACACAATTTCCATTTGTCAATGGTACCTTAATAAAGCTGGTGGGGCGTTGGGGACTCAGCAAAAATGAAAGGATTAATGCTTCTACTGCCTCCTAAGCTGTATTCCATGATGGGGGGGGGAACTATATATGTTTAGCTTTGCCAAAGCCCCAAATATAACATTACTCAATAAATTTTTGTTGAATGAATGAGAAAGAAATTAAACGAGACACAGTGCTATCCTCATCCAGAGCCTTCTCAGATTTCATGAAAGAACCTGGGTCCATTGAGGTTTGCTCTTTGTATAAAGCAGAGTGTGGGATTTTTATGAAGTCAAATCTGTCTACATTTTCTCTTATGATTTCCTATCCTTTTGAATTTAAAAAGTCCTTCACATACACTCCTCAGCCTTCATTAAAGATTTGATAAGCATTCTCTTCCATCTTCTTCCCAGTTTCTTAGGATGCACCTTCTTTAAATATTTAACTGCTTAATTCAGTCCTTCCCAGAGGGGGTGCAAATGCTCCTGTCACTTCTCGTGGTAATGGAAGATGATTTTAGCAACTCCATTGATGAATATTTTTGCATAATGGTTGTGTGGGGTTTTTTTAAATGAGTATGTAATCATGATATCAAGTCTGTATTTCACAGATGGTACTGCTTACGGTAAGTCTTTAAAGATGAGTCCATCTTAAAATGTAAGTGGATAATAGTGTGTGGGGGTGATAAATACGGCAAACTGGTGATAGAAATGTGAGGGCTACTGAAGTTTGGGAAACACTGGTTAACTCCATTGGAAATTTATGTTGCTGTCTAAAGTAGGGTAACACTCAACTGTTTTTCTCCCAACTCACCCCCAGGTTGTTAACCAACTACTCCAAACCATTTACCAAATTTCTCTTTGATAATGATTTTTCAAAATCATATGTTAATTCTTAAACGTAACATTTCTGGACAATCTCTTTGGTACCATTAACCTTTCATTAGTCTCGAGCCATTACTGCAACTTTAAGTACTGTGCTTGACTTAATATCTGGCCCAGCATGTCTTCCCTCCCCCATAAGCGGGGTTGATTTTGAGGGCTGGGGTCAGGGTGGGAGGACATGAAGGGACAGTGACAGTGGGCTGTAGCACACCCAGTGACACCCTTGAGGCCTGACCCTAGTGGACGATGGTTATAGGGCCAGCGCTGATGGACATTCCCAGATCCCAACTTAGAAACACTGGAACTCTGCTACCCAAGGGGAAATGGAGAGAGACAAAAAAAAAAAATTAGGCATTTCATTAAGACAAGAACCAGTGATGCTTTGTGTAATTAATACTAGGCTTGTAGTAGTGAAATCTGGGACCTAAAGGGAGACTGAGTTGAGACACTGGATAAGTTATAGCACCCTTCCTGTTGTCCAGACATCTGGCCGTGAAATGGGAGAATATTGCCTGTTGCCAAATAATGTCAAAAAGACATTTCAATCTATCAGGAAAAGACAACACACATGCACTGTTACATATCTATTATATATGCAAGTAGGCGAATCCTAAGGAAAGCAAATAGAAACATACAGACTTAAAACCAGTGGGGATAGCCATTCACTTCCCCCAAAGAGTTCTCCTTTAATGACAAGGTTCCTTCCCACACACAGCTTCTCCAGTGGTTTTAACTGTTTCCTAGGAGTGCACCAACACTCTGACTGAAAGGCTAAATAGCATTTTTAAAAATGAGAAACGTCCTCAGTACCTCCGCAAACCACACACCCTATACATTTTTTATTAATAAAAATAATTAGCCTCACATACAACTTTTCTAAAACACACGAGGCACAAAGTGGGGTGCCAGAGGTACATGGATTCCTCCCTCCTATAGCCTAGTGTGGTGGTGACTCAGGATGACACTGTGTGGCCAGACAGAATGGCACTGGACAGAACTGAACAGACAGTGGGCTGGCAAGGGCCTTAGAATTCTTTCATTCCAAAAGCTGTCCTCCAGAGGAAGGAATAAAGGACCCCTTCACCCACCCACTCCCGCCCCCCTTCCCGGCAAAGTGACACCACTTAATATCACTTCTCCTGCCACCAAAAATCAAATCATCATCACATTTGGTTGGAGGCACTGTGGAGTAATCTCGTTGCCTCTGTAGAACTTCTGCTGTCTCTCAAGGTTGGAGAGAATGTGAACCTGAGTCATGCTGAATCCTGTTATTCTGTGGGATTCACCAGGGGAAACTAATCCCAAAGGGGTTTACTTCCAGTCTCAAATGGGTGCTAAGTGACATAATCTTCACTTTGTGGGGCAGGGGAGGATCTGAGAGGTTCCCTTACCTGTAAGATTCTTGAGCTGTGGCTGGGGCCAGGACTTTGCCCATTCTGGAGAGTTCAGAGTGAGATCTTATCCGCCCTCTTTAGTTCTCCAGGTGGGCTGTGGGATCTTCTGGCAATTGAAGAGGGCTTTGCAAAGAAGAGCTGGGTTTATAAATAATGCATTTCCTTTGTCTTGCAGGAATTCTGGAGGCAGAGGTACAATCAGATCAGCTGTGAACAGCTTACATAGCAAATCTAATAGGTTTGTAAATTAGATTTTGTGTTCATTTGTTTTTGCTGTAAGGCAGCTATTAATCTGCTTCTTCTCTTTGCTGGATGGTGCCCTTCTTACTTCGCAAATAGATCTGTTTCATTTCACTTTGGCTTTGCATTTCCCTGATCACTTTTGGGGGGAGCTGTCAGTGGAAGATCACATGAAATGACCTAAGGTCTAGAGGCTGTAGAGATGGAAAATGCACATGGGGAAAAGTCACTTTCTGGAAAACAGCCCACCCACTTTGTAATGCTTGGGCCACCAGTGAGCTTTCTCATAACTTACATTTTTGCTGAGCAGTGGAGACCCTGAAGGGAACTAGAACTTTCACCCAATTTCATTGTGGTAGATGGCTTGTACAGGAGGTTAAGATGGAAAATAAAGCATTCGGGAACTTTGCTGAGACCTCTTAAAATATTTAGGGAGTCGACACAGTAATGTGAACCCTGATTATTGAACGTGCATTCCAAATTCTGAAAGAGTGTTATTACTTCATGTGACAGTACAGGAACAGTCCTTGGCCAGGGGACAGCTTGATGCAGGGGAGCCTGCAAATGCTCTGCAAGTCAACAGGCCCAGCCTAGCCACTGGCTGTGGCTGCACCAGGCTTCCCGGTCCCCATTCTCGTTCAGTGACAAGTGCCCCATAGCTATGGCCTGTAGTCTTATCAACCTAAACTTAAGGAACAATGCAAAGAAGGGCCAAGTTATTTGACATAAACAAAAGCCACTGCTCAAAATGAAAGCCTTATTTTGCTTTCTAAATATCCTATTTTGGTCAGTCTGGGAATGAGAGGTTCATATTATTTGGAGGACAGTGTATTGTTTGCCCTTCCATATTTTTTGAAAATCTCTTGTCCATATGAGACCAGTCAAGTATGTCCATTCCTGACTGCATGACTGACTCGAGAAACTGGACCTGTCCCTGACATCATTGCTTCGGGATCTCTAATGACCTTTTAGCCACCTTGGAACTATTAATGAAGCTTATGTTATGCCTGTGAAATGCAAATATTCCAGAGAGAAAGGAGAAGGCCATGTGTCCCTAAGTCCCTCTCTGTTCTACTGTATGAAGATTCCCTCTTTTCAAGAAAATAATATCTTGCCCCTTAAGCTCAAGTCCCCGTGGTGACCTGGGGAGGCACAGTCTCACAGGAATCTAGTAGGAGTGGAAAGAACAGGCCGGGCACAGCTGCTCACACCTGTAATCCTAGCACTCTGGGAGGCCGAGGTGGGACGATCGCTTGAGCTCAGGAATTTGAGACCAGCCTGAGCAAGAGCGAGACCTCATCTCTACTAAAAATAGAAAAAATTAGCTGGGCATCATGGCACTTGACTGTAGTCCCAGCTACTTGGGAGGCTGAGGCAGGAGAATTGCTTGAGCCCAGGAGTGTGAGGTTACAGTGAGCTACAATGATGCCACTGCACTATTGCACTCTACCCAGGTGACACAGCGAGACTCTGTGTCAAAAAAAAATAAAATAAAATAAATGAAAAGAACAGTCTTAGGAGCCAGGCAGCCCCTGGGTTCAGCCCTGGTGCCTGCTAACCCAGGCTCAGGCAAGTGATTTCACCCCCGGAACCCTGGTTTCTTCATTCAGTTAGCATAATACTGCAACATCTTCTTTGAGGGGTGTTGCAGAATTAGAACTACTGAATATAAGGATCTGTCTAGCCTCGTGCCCGGTGTGTTCAAGGCACTCAGCTGATGCTTGTTACTATCACTGCAGGTGTGTGCACGACATCAGAAGATGGTCACTGAGGGTGAAGTTTAGGAGTTGGGGGGTGAAGCAACTTCGGCTTGAACTGCACCTCTAATGTCATTTGAGAGATGGGGAGGGGACTGGGGACAGGAGGACATGCTCACTGAAGGGGAGAGTCTCAGCTCATCCACCCAGCTGCCTTTGTGCAACGCAGAGCGTGTAAACCCTGGGGTCACCTAATCCACCCTCTTCACTTTATAGATGAGAAGGCAGAGGCCAGAGACCTGGAGTGACTTTCCCCAGTCTCCCTGCTAGATAGTGATAGAGCCAGGCTTAAAGCCCCACGACACCGCAGCTGGCCACAAGCAGGATCCTGTCCAGGGTCATGCCAGGGTGGGGACAGAACTGGAATTTTGCCACTGTCCCTGCCAGCATTTCTCTCTCTCCCTTTCCTACCTCCACCACCTGTGTTCAAGAGGAGTCTGGAAACCCCTTCTGGAGGTGTCTGAGCAGGTCCCCTGTACAAGCACCCATGAGAGAACACCTCTGCAGGTCGTTCTTCCCTGAGAGCCTGGCGTCATCCGATCTGCCCCAGGTTATGGGGACCATCACCCTAGACTGAATCGGCCTTAAGCCACAAGATGCCAGGGCCTGTCACTGATTCCTGATGAGAGCATCAGCTGGCCTCTTAGGATGACAACGCCTCATCACAAACATTAGAGGGTTTTTAACATATAAACCTAATGCACTGCAGTGAAGCTTGGGGTCACGGGGAGTGGCAGCTAAATCCGTGGTCCTAAGGCCACTGCTCCTGCCTGTGGCCCACACAGAAGTAGACAGTACCAAAGGAATGCTGCCACACCAGCTCCTGTTAGAGCCCCACAAGATGGCAGCCAGTGGTACGTGTGGGGACCATTGGTGGTCCTTTTGGAATTCTAGAACCTCAGAGCTAGATATAATATCTGCCTCTTCCACACCTTCTTTCTATAAATGGGGGAACTGTAGCTCAGGGAGGTAAAGTGATTGACCACACCGCTTATGAAGTCTTTCCACTATACCCTCTGCTTCTTTCACGAAAACAGTATAAATTGCAAAGGGTCAGGACTTCCGTGGCCTCTCATAGGCTCCCTCAAGCTTGCATGGCAGGAGGAGTCCATGTGCTTTGCTCAAAACTCTTTTGAATTTTCTATCCTCTGCAAAGTTACATACATTTGAATCCAAGACAAGTGATATCGGCCATAGGAGCCAGAAATATTGAGCAACAGAGGAGGGCAGATGAGGGGAATGGGCAGGATGATGTGCACCCCTCAGTGAATTCCTCTCTACCTGCAAAAGTCAAAATAAAGTGCTGGATTTGGCCCTCGCTAACAGGAGTTCATCTTTTTAACTTGGCTGTTCCAAAGTAAATGCAGAGGACAGAGATGTTTGGTTTGAATTCTTTAAAGCTTCAGAATTTGGCATCACAAATCCACTTATCATTCTAACTGGGAGAATGTGCTGTCAACACAGACAAAAAGAACTTTGGATGTGACCCACATGTGTCTGTGTGCATCCGGCAGGAAGCAGGCAGGCACTTACGCTGCCTTTAAAGATAGAATTGTAACCCAGTTTCTAGACACCTAGTAGCACAGATTTCAAGCCTCTGAATTCAAGTGGGTCCCATAATGCCTGGCGTTCCTGAGTCAGGTGGAAGGATGATGAGTACCGAGAGCCGTGATCCGCCAGGGCGCACAAAGCCAGCCAGCAACTCCATCCGCCCCAGCCCCAAACCACCCCCCACCCCAGGATCAAGTTCACACTCAGATTCAACAAATGTTTGTTTATTGAGCACCTGCCACGTTAGGCCATTAGAGAATATAGACATGCTCGCAGTGTAGTAGGGGAGACACCGCACAGGTAACTCCCGCACAAGGTCGATGTGTCAAGGGGGCATCTCAGGGTTACCCGCAAGAGAATGAGGGGACACTGGGGAGGACAGAGAAGCCACCGGCTACAACCACATTGTCCTGGAATGAGTTTTTGTTTTCTCTTTAAGTTTATAAGCCTATCATTTGATACCTTGCTGCTAATATACCTGCTCCTGGTGGAGTTTCTTATCAATAGCTTGAATAAGAAATATTCCTATTCTGACAGTGACTGCTAGAGTGTTTCCTCCTCACTGGGAGGAAATATTGGGGGTGGCAGGAGAAAGACAATTTTTCACCCCCCGTCCTGTCTCCAAGAATGCGTGTAGTTTATACCTGAGGGAGAGAGTTTGTGCATTCTAGAAGATAAATAGACTTCCTTCTCTTCTCAGGTAATAACTGCAATTTTGCTCTTCTGAAGTAGTTTACATTCAAGCCTGTGCAAAAACAAAACTATTAGACTTGTCATCGGCATGCTAACAGATCATGTCTATCATCTTCCTTTTTCTTCCCCCCCTTCCAGAGCTGAAGTTGTAATAAACGGCTCCTCATCGCCAGCTGTTGTTGACAGAAGCAATGAAAGCATGAAGCACACCATCCAGCCAGCCCCGTCCAAATGGAGACACAACCAGACGCTCTCTCTGCGGATCAGGTACTGGTAATTACCTCCAGGACAAGAGGTAGACTTGGCCTTCTTCAGCGTAAGCCGGCAAATTGCTGCTCTCCATCATCTAAGGAAGTCAGAGTAGAAATAAAATGTTTACCTCCCACTGGGGCAGGTTTCATCTGTAAGCGATCAGTTGGAAATAAAACCCAAGGCAAGCCTGGCGGCCCAGCACACGTGGGCAGCGACGCGAGCCAGAGAGGTGGCACGAACACCTGCTGAGGTCCTGGGTTTGGGCGGAGTGAGGTGCAGGTCAGCAGGAGAGGGGACCCGGACAGTGGAGGCCACAGGTGGCCTCTTCCTTCCTGGCCTAAGGAGTCCTTTCTGGTTTGAGCCTGCCTGGCACCCACGTCCCTTTTCTGTGACAGTCCTCCAATTTGTCCTTAGAGAGGTACCCCAGGCCACAGTCCTTGGGGCATGCAAGGCTGCTCTTGTCCCACAGCATGAAAATGAAGTACTAGAGAGACCCAGGCACTGACCTGACATCTGACCCGGAAGGCAGATGTCCATTTAGCCAGAGAGCAGCTTTTGTCCTGATCTCTGCAGAGTGACGTTTTTATTAGGTTAGGTGGCGGGAATAGGGCTATAGAGAAGGAATTACAACTTCAGCATTTTGGACACATAGCTTTGATGTAGCCGTGACTGACGCAGCAAATATTGGTCAGTATAACCCAAGTATTCATTTCCAGACATTGTGCTGGGGACTCAGGTGCTGAACAGACATGCTTGGTGGAGAAACACAAATATAAGCACAGACAGAACAGTGCAGTATGATACACACAGGCAGCATTGTGTCTTACAAATAGGTGGAAATAAAAGAGGTCCTACCGAGAGAGTCGTTCATTTGGTAAGAGGATTAAGAACAATGGGTTTTGAAAGATAATTAGGAGTTTGCCAGGCATGCCAGTGTGCCTCCTGCATGCGCAGAGTTGAGATCTGGTGTTCGTGCACAGTGCTACAGGAGCACAAAGCAGGAGGTAGGGAATGGGGGAGGGGTTGGGGTGGTCCCTAGGACCAGATGGGGAAAGCCTTGATGGCCACCCCTGGCCGTCGCCACGGGAGGAAGAGGAGAACAGCCACCAGAAGTGTCACCACACAAAGCAGGGAGTTGTCCCCTCCAATCGGCTGTCAAATGGAAATGCTCCCCCCTTGTTCCAGAGGCTCAGTTTTGGGACATGCACAGGTGTGAGGAATAGAAGGGCATGAGCCCTGGAGATGTGGTAGCTGAGCAACCACCTGAAGGCACTAACTGGCTCCACCTGCTGCCACCCCACCCCTTACTCAGCATCTCTTCAGAGCCCCCCTCGTGGGCCCTCTGCCCCATGATGTGGCCCTAACAGCTGCCCCCTTGGATCAGGGGCACTGTGCAGTTGGCGAGCCCACTTGCATTCCTTCCCTAGGGCTGCCTAACAAATTCCCACCACCTCGGCAGCCTAAAACGACAGAAATCGATTCTCACACAGCTCTGGAGCCCAGAATTCTGAGCACTCTCTTGAAGGCTCCAGGGAGACCCTTCCTCTCGCCTCTTCCAGCTTCCAGTGGCTGCAGGCGTTCCTTGTGGCCGCGTCACCTGATCTCTGTGTTCACGTGGCCTCCTGTGTCTGTGTACTCTCCTCTCCTGTCTCTTATAAGGACACTTGTTGAATTTAGGGCCCACCCAAGTAATCCAGGATGATCTCATCTCAGGATTAATTTAATTACATCTGCAGAGAGGCTCTTTCCAAATAAGGTCACATTCAGATGTTCAAGGAATTGGGAGGTAGATATATATTTGGGGGGGGCCACCATTCGCCCCACTACGCCACCTGGGAATGAAATCCTCCTGCCAGTGCAAGGCTACTCGCAGTACCCACTCGCCCCCCTTTTGAAGGCCAGACCGTGGCCTCGTAAGGAGCCTGCAACACAGTCACCCCAGCAGGAACAAAGTGCTCTCACCCAGAAGGAAAAAGAGTTTCTTCCCTTTCACTTCAATTAATCACCAAAATTATTCCTAATAAAAGATTCTGTGAGTGATACAGACTCGTGTTTAATAACTGATAATTTCATTTAACTAGTTAGAAATTAATTCACTCACAAAGGTGTTTATTTATGGACTTTCTAGGGGTTCTCTTTGCTTTTAAATTCTTTGGGGTAATTGCAATTGTTTTAGCAACTTCCAGACTGTATTAGTTTGTCCAGTTACATAATCCCTGGTGAAGCACAGTAAATGAAAACAATGCCCCTGTTTTCCACCAAGAGACAGGAATTATTCGGCAAGGGTGGTTTCCCCTGCGTGAGAGCACGAGATCCGGGTCATTAATACGGAACGAAGGGTGGAAGAAAAGCCTGTGTTCTAGCTGCCCCAGAGGCCCCTGAACCGGAACAAATGTTGGCGTCCCTAGGGAGCTGTCGAAAGCACGCTGAGACCTGGACCACTTGGCATCTCTCAGGTGTCAGCCCAGAGCATTCAAATTCTTTAAAGTTTCCCCCAAGTGATGGAATGTGTGGCCCACACTGGCTGTCGGCGCCCCCACCTGTTCCATGGGGCAGCCACAGAGCCTCGTGTTTTCACAGTGCACGAAGATGCTGAGCTTGCAGGATTCTGGACACGAAGACCAGCGCCTTCGTACCTGTTCTAGCTGGGGGCTCTCTGCAGGGAATCGATTTCATTTTATCTAGTCTCAGTATCCTATTTCTTTCTCTTTGCAACTTGAATCATTCCTAAAAATTTTTTGGGTGGACAGTTCTTCAAGTCAACCCCCCAGCTAGGGTCCCCAGTCTCCTGAGGGCAGAGCTTCATGTTTGGGTAAAACTTCCCTGGCGAGTCCAAGGACATCCACCCCTTTCTCCTGACCCTACCCCATCCCTTACGGTGGGCTTTGCTAGATTATTTGAGAACTTTCCCCAGATTCAGAGCTACCTAGCGGCCTAGAGAGCTGTCTTTTGATAACCCTTGTTCTGAAACAACACAAAGGTGTTGAGGCTACTTTTGCACTCCTGAGCTTGGTAACAAAGGAAGGAATGATTAGAGAGAAGCGTTTAGAGAGAAGAGACCAAAATCTAAAGGAGAAAATGGCCTCCTCGGCTAACTTCCTCCCCATATTTATTTCCAAGAACACGTGCAAAGGGTCAGGCCGTTTGCTAATTTCTTTAACAACATCCATACAGGTCAGCTGTTTCCAGCTGACCTTTGCACTCAGCAAACAAGCAGCTTCGGGCAGGTGTTTTTGCCTGTCTCTTCATTCACCTGCTCATGCTCTTTCCATCCATCCAGCCATCCTTCTAGGCCCAGCCCCTACACAAAGGAGCCCTGCTCTGGGGCCAGGGGGGTGTCAATATTTACAACCCGCTCCCCAGGCCCCACTAGACAGCAGCTGGGACCAGGGGGACGTGTGCACAGTACCGAGCAGCTCCCAGATGGCAGGCCATCCTCCCAGTGTCTCAGAGGTGGAAGTGTGGCTACACCTCACAGTAACCACACTCCTGTTCACCCCTAGGCAGCCCCTTTGCCCAGAGAAACGGTCCATGGAAGAAAATGGGCCAGCGAGGAATGAGGGACATGTTCCATCTGGCGTCCTGTTCCTGGTTCAGGACTCCCTGTCAGATGATGGCCCTGAATCCCCCTAAGAGAGGGGGTTGTGACGTAGGGTGACCAAATATCTGGGTTTGCCTAAGACTGAGGGGTTTTCTGAGATATGAGACTTTTAGTGCTTAAACCAGATGGTCCCAGGCAAAGCAGGACGGTGGGTCCCCCTCCTTCCTTCTGGGGTCCTCATGAGAAGCTCACCTCCAGTCCTAATGGGGTTATTTCACCTCTGATAGAGAGTGTAACCATGGCAACCACGAGATTGGCCACCACTGTAGTCGCCTGTGGGCCTTTTCTGGCCATCCCTGCCTGGCACCCATTCTCCGGGGCGTCTGGCCCCTCAGTATGCTCCACCTGTTTGCAGGATGCACTTACCATGTCGGGGGACACGGGACAAGCTGGATTGACAAAGGGCAGCTGGCAACATGGAGATTGTCCTCATGCGTGTTTGGTTTTCATAGGAAGCAAATTTTAAAGTTCTTGGATGCTGAAAAGGACATTTCTGTCCTCAAGGGGACCCTGAAGCCCGGAGACATTATTCATTACATCTTCGATCGAGACAGCACCATGAACGTGTCCCAGAACCTCTACGCGCTCCTCCCCAGAGCCTCACCGCTGAAGAACAAGCACTTCCGGACTTGTGCCATTGTGGGCAACTCGGGGGTCCTGCTGAACAGCGGCTGTGGGCCGGAGATCGACACACACAGCTTCGTCATCAGGTAACCAACCGCGGCAGGTGCTCTGGGCCCACAGGTGGACTGTATTTACTTCGAGCATGGCTAGGTGTCCCAGGAGATCGAAACAACGTGCATTGGTTGAGTTAGCCGCATTCTGAGCCGTGAGTGCTCATCGGAATCACCTGGGGAGCTCTGTTCCCAATGTCCAGACTGTACCTCAAACCAGTTAAATCAACAGTGGGGTCAGGGTGGGGTCAGCAGGGGCCTGGGCGACCCAGGGAGCGCAGGTGATTCTGCTGTACGGCCGAGGTTGAGAATCACTGATCCAGAGCGGAGATGGGCAGGCGGCAGCCCCGGGCCTGCTGTTGCAAATGGAGCCCGATTGGAACACAGCTGCGCCACTCGGTTTCTACCATCCATGGCTGCTTCTCACTGCAAAGCCAGTGGAGTAGCTGGGAAGAATTGAAGAGTTGCAGCACTGAGCGCACAAAGCCAGCTAAGCTGAAAATATTTATTTATGTGACCCTTTGCAGAAAAAGTTTGCTGAGCCTCTAGGTAGGGCCTGGCACAAAAGGTCGGTAGAAAGTCTCCCGTGCTGGCCAGTTGTTGGACCGAGTTTGCAAAACTCTTTTAAGTGTCCTGGAAGGTGGTGCTCTCCTAGTAACCGATTATCCTGTTGTCACGATCTGGGAATTGAGGGAGTAACAGGGAAACCCGCATTTTGTATCTGACCATCTTTTTCTCTAAATATCAGCTCTCGGTTTACAGTCACCTGGGACATTTGGACACAGTTACCTGGGGCCCTGACACCGGACCCCCAACCCATACAGACTCAGAAACAAGGCCTTGCTGTCCCCTGGTCAAAAGTAGGGCACACAGAGCCTCGGGTTTCTTTCCGAACAGCTCCCCAGCCCTGGCAGAGCTGCATTCCGGGTCTCAGGTTTCTATGGGGACAGTCCAGATGCAAAGAGAGCCTTGTCCCGGGGCTTTGGGAAGCAGCCTTATCATAGAGTTCCCTGAACCCCAGGACACGGAAGGAGATGGTGTCTCTACGCCTGCATCCGCTGGGATTGAAGAGCTACCGTGGCCTGGCAGCCGAAGCTGTCCCAGTTTTGTTTTCCTTTGCCAGGTCTGTGCGGGGCATAGCCCACGGCTCATCCCTGTTCTGCAGAACCTCCAGTCTACAGATTGGTAGCGGGAGGCTGAGAGGAGGGCACAGGCAGGAAGGAAGTGTGGCAGGTCTGTCTGATCGGAAGCCAGAGAAGGAGTGAAGGGTGCGCATTAAAGGTGCACCCCACACAAGTCGCCTGGGCTTATTAAATGCAGAGTGACCAGGTCTGAGGTGGGCCTGAGAGGCTGCATTTCAACAGGCACCCAGGGGCTGCTGCCACCTCATGCCTGGGAGTCAGGTCCACACCTGTCCACGCACACTTGGAAAATAGGGACCCAAAATGCCAAGGAGACAGCTACTCCATAAAATGCAGTGTGCTTTGACCCTTAGGCCTATGCACGTGGCTCTCAAAGTTCTTCGTGTCTCTGGGATAGACTTGAGGGGTGTTTTAGGACAAGATTATGCAGCCCTACTATGTACAGACCTCACATTTGATGCCAGGGACACAGCACCCTGCGGCAGCACTAGCTCCTCCAGCCCCTACCCTGGGACCCCTCCTCTAGGTCCGTCCCATCTGGAGGATTATTCCATGCCCTCCACTCAGAGACATCCTACAGCCCGAAGCCCCGCACAGACAGTAAGGAGAGTGTGAGGTTGTGAGCGCTGTGTCTCCTGCACGGCACACTAGGTGTTCATTCTCTGCGGACTCTGTCTCCACCGCCCGCCCCACCCCCAGGCGGTGAGCGCCTCTGAAGCAGAGTGACTGTGTCCATCCCCGGAGCTCCAGCCCAAGGTTGTGCCCAGTGCAGAGGAGGGGCCCTGTGTGGAACTGCCGAGGTGACAGAGGTGGCAAAGCTCCTCAAGGGGATGTCCCTGTCCCCATCGGTCCCAGTCTTCCGCCAGTGCACCTTGCCTGGCATTCACCCTGTGAGAGGCACAGACGCGGCAGGACCTCCCCCCCCCCCCCGCACGGGGGACCCGAGCTTGTGCGTCCCGGGAGGACACACTGCATGCAAAACACATGGGCTTGCGAACGTGGCCTCCTGGGGAGTTCAGGGCAGCTTCTAGAAGAGCTGGGTTGGAGCGCGGCTTAGCTCCAGGGAAAATGACGAGGAGGCGGCGGCGGAAGCAGCCTGCCCTTAGCATTCGCTGGGCACTTAGCACTTGCCCGGTGCTGCTCTACACCCTTCACGGTGAACTTAATTCTCACAACTGCCCCGAGAGGAATGTTCTGTCTGTACCCCGGCCTTGAGGAATTCAGGCACAGAGAGCCAAAGTCACACAACTGGCGGGGGCCGGGCCGGGCTGTGTGGCCTCGGAGCCCACACGAGCTGCCTCGCTCGCCCTGCAGAGGACTCCTCAGCGTGCGCCTGTGGACGCGGTGGTTTCTGGAAGGGAGCAACTCCTTTCCTGCCCAGAGCCGAGCCCAGCCACAGCCGCCCCCTAGAATTCGCTTCGGGAGGCCTGGCCCGCTGTCCGACCAAAGAGAGCCTAGACCAGGCTTAACCCCCGCCTGACCCCTGCCTCCCCACTAAATGAAGCAGTTCCCACCCAGTGGGGAAGGGGGACGTCTAGGGAGTCCACTCGGGACGGAGCCGCCCCCACCCCGGCATCCTCACTGAGACGCCGGAAAGGCCTGGACTGCACAGCACCCCCACTTATGCTTCTGCGGGTGAGGGCCGGAGCCCCTGCTGTGAGCGGGTCCTATGTTGAATGACAGCCGGGCCTGCTCCCAGGGCTGCACAGTCCCTGGTCCCAGAGCCCACAGCATCCTCCAGTGGACGGCATCCAAACTGGCCGACGTTGTATTCGCGTGTTTCCCGCCCCGCCTTCCCCGGCCGCCCTGTGAGCCCCCGGCTCAGGCCCCACTGGGCCCCGTTCTTTGCCTCCCACACCCCGTCCTGGAGCAGTTGGTTCCAGCGTGTCTGAACTTCACTGAGTCCACCTGGCCCTGCTCGCAGGACCGGGAGGTTGGCCTGGCGGGGGCCGGGTTCAGCTGGGTTTCAGGGCAGTAGAGGTAACTGAGACCTCGGCGCCCAGACTGGCAGATGTGCTGGCAGTGACACCCCAGTCTCGGAGGCCTGTGGCAGGGACTCCCAAAGGGGAGCTGTCCCAAGACAGTTCTGTCCCCTTGCAATGCCCAGCCACAGTCAGAGACAGCAAGGCCTGGGGGTGCAGGTGGGGAAAGTGGATACTTTGCAGGGTCCAGTCTGAAAAGAGCAAACGGGCTTTTTGAGTCAGACACGCCCGAGCCTGAATCCCGCTGTTCCCTCCCTAAGAGTCTGGGCAAGTTAATTCTCACACTGTGGGCCTCAGTTTCCTCATCTGTGAAATGAGAGTGGTTAAAACTGGGTCATCATAAAACGAGCTAACCTGTGTCAAAGGGCCAGCCGCGTGGCTGCACATCCAGGGCGCAATAAATGTTAGTTTTCTTTCTGATTAATCTACTTTTTCTCCCCAATTGTCAAAGAAGAAAAGTCCTCGTTTAAAGAAAGGGGTAAATGCTATCTTTATGAATTTCGTCATTTGGCGATGGCATGTGGCCCCTGGTCTCCATGTCACCAGCCTCTGTTTTATAGGCACTTATTCTGATTTCTCAGACTTATTTCCACTGGTCAAAGGGCTTTCCCACCCGTCAATCCTGCAGGCCAGAACAGCAGCCAGGCCTCCCCAGCAGTGCCCCCTGCTGCCATCCTAGTCCCAGCACAGGAAGCCCCGGTGTGCACATCCAGGCGGGGTCCCCCACAAGCAAGTCCTCAAGTTAAATAGCAGCCTGACTTGTTCAGCAGGAGATTGCAGTGGCCTCTTATTTGCCTTCCAATGCCCAACTCCATCCCTTCCAGTACATACTACAACTTCATCTTATTATTGTCTGACTGTTACCCAAAATGCAAATCTGCCCGAGTCACTCTCCTGCTCAAGAACCTTCAGTGGCTCCCTTTTGCCCTCAGAATGAAGTCCCTGACACATGACCTTTGATATCTCACTCTGCTTACCTCTCCAGCTCCATCTCCACAATATGCCCCAGTCAGACCAAATCACGTGCCTCCCCCTGAGCCCCCATGCTGTTCCACACCTGCCTGCCCTTGGATACATTTCTTATGCCTAAAACGCCATAGCATGATGTTCACCAAACTGCTTGGTTATAACACTTACTTGAGAAGGACGATCCTGTAAGAAATAAATATCACTTCTTAGGCTCACCTGCTGAATCGGAATCTCCAGGTGAGTGACCTGGGGAATATGTGTTTTTAACAAGTGCCTGGGGGAGCCTTCTGATTTGGCAAACTGCAGAAGCCCTCCCTTCATGTACGTCATCCCTAATAGACTTCTCCTTGTCCATTCTCCTGGACTTTCCCCAGTGGTCACCACTTGGGAGCACCACGTACTATTCCTGCTTCTCAGAACAATGATGACAATAGTTAACACTTACCAAGCTCTCAGTGTGGCCCAGCCATGTTCTAAGTGAGGGGTGTGTGGTGACTCCTTGAATCCCTGGGAGAAGTGCCACTGTGATCTCTATCATAGTTAAAGTAACGGAAGCTCTCAGGAAGCTCAGAGAGGTTGAGCAAGTTGCCCAGAATCACACAGGCAGAAAGTGTCAGACCTGAGTTTTGAACGTGGGAGTCTGCCTTCAGCTCCCTCTGTCACCTAATGGTCCGGGTCACCCGAGGCAACAGCGTCATCATCTTGCGGGCTGAGGACTGGCTTACTTGCCTCTTTCCTCCTCTCCTAGCTCCTGAACTCCAGAAGGCAGGCATTTTACATCCCTGGGGCCTCGAAAGTTCTAGGTATGTGGTAGGAGTTCAGTAAACATTCTCAGCAGGAGGAGGAGAAAGAGGGGTGACAAGAGAGGCCCGTGAGGAGGGAGAGATGCCTGGGTAGGAAGCAAAGAGAGGCAAAGGACAGGATCAAGTTCGAGACAAGGAGAGGTCTCAGCTTTCCCCAAAGAACCACGTTGCCTTTTTCCCCGGCAGGTGCAACCTGGCCCCAGTGCAAGAGTATGCCCGGGATGTGGGGCTCAAGACGGACCTGGTGACCATGAACCCGTCGGTCATCCAGCGCGCCTTCGAGGACTTGGTCAATGCCACGTGGCGGGAGAAGCTGCTGCAGCGGCTGCACGGCCTCAACGGCAGCATCCTGTGGATCCCCGCCTTCATGGCCAGGGGCGGCAAGGAGCGCGTCGAGTGGGTCAACGAGCTCATCCTGAAGCACCGTGTCAACGTGCGGACCGCGTACCCCTCCCTGCGCCTGCTGCACGCCGTCCGCGGGTGAGCGGCCTCCCCACGGGGCAGGGGGACCATCACTATGTGTGGGGGATGCTCGGTAGGCGATATCCCTTTCCCGGATGCATTTCCATCCCAGCTCTACCACCCACTCAGGATGACCCCAGCAAGTCTCCTGGCCTTCTGCCCCCTTCCGTAGAAATGAGGGGTTTGGCAAGTGGCTTTCATCTGGCATGCCGATTTTGACCAATTGGTAGTGCCTGCCTGGAGACCTGTGCTGAGAGTGATCCTGGGGCTGTATCCAGGCTCAGTGGGAACAGGTGCCAGGACTGTGGGAGGAGGACAGTGGCTGGCATGTCACGTATCTATTACACCATCCCAGGTGAGTGATTTCCAAGAAAATCGGGATCCGAGGCACTCGACTTCAAATATGTCACCTTAATCACTCTAAACTTTAGTTGCCTCATCAGTAAAATGCGGGTGGGGATGGTAACATTGGAAGATGTGAAGACTAGATGAGATAATATATGTGAAATGCCTAGTAAAATGGGTAATGTCGGTAGAGACATGCAGTCTTATCATCATCATCATCACCATCACCACCATGATCTGTACCTCCCAGTGTAATATTCTCTCACTCTGCAGAGCACATCTTCTTGATTGGACTAAGCTCTCCAAAGATGGGATATGCTTTTGTCCACAAGGTCCTGTCTCTGAGATGGAGAAGGAACTTCATGTAGGTGATGTGAAAGAGACAGAAAGAGTCAAAGCAATGGAATCTACTCTCCTTGAGAAGAGTTTTGACATAACCAATCAAGTAGGGTTCTCCTGGTTAAGGCTGGATCTCTGATTCCAGAAAAGAGATTCCAAGTATTAAAGAACACAAGCAGGGACTTTTGAGGAGGTTCTGAACTATTCCTATTAAGAAGTCCATGTCAACCCAGATTAGGCTCTTTGACAGCTGCAGCCAAACTATATAGTATGTATTATAGTAATTCCCAATCTCCTATTTGTTTCCTCCCATTGGCGTGGCCTGACATAGACCTCCCTGGCACTTGGATCAGTAAGTTGGCTATGACTAGCACTAGTTCCCATCATAGCAGCCACTGGAAAATAGTTTGATATTAAATATTCATTCACTCTGTCCCATTTATCTATTGCAGCAAAATAAATCAGCTCAAAACTTAATGGCTTAAACAAAAGCAACCATTTTATGTATTTTACAATTTTTGTTGGTCAGAAATTCGGGAAGGGCTCAGCTGGATGGTTCTAGGTCAGGCTCTCTCATACAATTGCAGTCAGATTGTCTGGAGGTGGAACAGTGCGGGCCAGAGCAGCTGGGGTTGACCACGCGTCTCTCCCTCTTCGAGTTATCTTAGGGCTTCTCCATGTGTTCTCTCTGCGTGGGCTGGATTGGGCTTCCTCACGTCAGAGTGGTCTGACTGCATACATGGTGGTTCAGTCTCCAGCACAAGTGGTCCAGAGACCAAGGCTGCATCACCTTTTAAGACTACATAATGTCACTTCTATTATAATCTACTGGCCAGCTAGTCACTAAGGTGGCCCAGAATCAAGGGGAGTGGATATAGACCCGACCTCTTAATGGAAGAGTGCCCATTTGTGAACATGTTTTAAAACCTACATATATTCATTCAACAAATATTTATTGAGTGCTGTGTGCCAGACTCTGTTCTAGACACTGAGATACAGTAGTGAATAAGATAAAGTCCCAGATCTCATTAGCACTTAAGTTTTCTTGTAAGCCGGGTACAGTAGCTCTGGAAGGCCAAGCCTGGAGGATCACTTGAGGCCAGGAGTTTAAGACCAGCCTGGGCAACATAGCAAGACCCCAACTCTACCAAAATATAGAAAACTGAGGCAGGCATGGTGGTACATGCCTGGTGTCCCAGCTCCTCAGGAGGCTGAGGCAGGAAGATCACTTGAGCCCAGGAGTTCGACATTACAGTAGGCTATGATGATGGCACTGCACTCCAGCCTCAGCAACAGAGTGAGACCCTGTCTCTAAAATTAATTAATTAAAATTTAATAATTTTTTTAAAGTTTTCTTATAGGAGAAGATAAATTACTGATAAGCAAATAAGATACTTTCAAATAGTGCTATCAGAAAAGTCTTCTTTGGAAAGAAGTTGGTTTGAGCTAAGACTTGAGGGACAAGAAGGCACCAGCCATGTGCAGATCTGGGGGAGGAAACTTCCAGGTGGAGGGAACCTCACATGCAAAGGCCCCGAGGTGGGAGTGTGTGTTCAACGATGAGCAAAGAGATAAGCATGGTCGGCGCAGAGTAAGCGAGGAGCAAAGGCACAGGAGGGGATGCGAGAGAGACCGGGCCAGAGTGCGCACAGCCCGTGGGCCACGGTCAGGAGTTTATATTGGAATCTAAGCTTGAGGGGCAGTCGTGGAGGTGAGGGGGAAGATCTGATTGCTGTTTTTAAAAGATCCCTCTGGCAAGAATGAAAGCTGGAGTCTTTGTAGTGACGCTCTTTCAGGCAGCAAATAATGGCGGCTTACACCAGGATGGCGGCATAGGATATGTAACAGATTGGTCAGATTTGCTATACAATTTGGAAGTAGAGGCAGCAGGATTTTCTGGTGGATTCTATTTAAGGACCATAAGGGGTGAGAGAGAGAAAAATCCAGGATGACTCTGAGGTTAAGAGCTTGAGCAAACATGTGGATGGCGGTGCCATACTCTGTTAGTGGAGAGCCTGGAGAAGCCCAAGCATGTTTGGGGCTATTGAGAAAGAGAGTTTTTCTTGGACCTGTTAAGTTTGAGGTGCCTGTTACAAATATATACCCCACCACACTGCTGACCTCCCAGCGTGGGGCCAGGCCCTGTGTCCAATTGCCCATCCAGCCGCATGGCAGGCCACAGCCCTGGACCAGGGACACGAGGGAGCCCAGTGCACAGACTCCCCACTGACCGAGGTGCATCGCAGTGCCCTTCATGGAGGCCTTAGCATAACTCAGAGTGACCCTGGGAAGCCCTCTGCACCACCCACAAAGGACTCTCGTCCTCATAAAGGTGATTCCCAGGGCACCCAAGCCTGTGACCAGCACTGGTCTCATCATGATGGGTATCAACACAGGAAACCCATTGCCCCCAAGACAGACGCGGAGAGACATTCAGTAAGGGGCAGAGTGAGGCCTGTATGGACACAGGCTCACCCCTTAGCCTGGAGGTTGTCCCCTTCAGCATCTTTTCACTGCATCCCTGTCGCAGAGTGGGTCTGCAGCAGCAACCCCCATCTCATGGATTTAGGCTCCATGCCTTAAATATTGTATCTTCTTGGAAGGAGGAAACTCTTAAATAATTTGGAGGCCCAAGGGGACAAGAAGAAAAAGACACAGTCCCTTGGATGAGGAATGGGCAACCACCTGGAAGAAACTATGCAGCCAGAGCTATTTCCAGCTATAATTGACTCATTTTCATCTGTCAAAATAGCATTAAGCACCAGTAATAAGCCCTTTAAACAAACAGGCTGTTAATCCTGAGATTGCCACATCTTCAGATGCAGGAGCTCCCGGGAGAAAATACTGCAGGAGAGACGTGTGGGGCTGGCCTCTGCCTTAGCAAGGGGAGAAGGTGGGGAGAAGAGGACTTCAGGGGCCTTGGCATGGATTTCTGCCAATGGTCCTCTCCCTCCGTGGACCACTGGGCCTGGTAGGGTGCAGGGTCCAGTAGGGCATCGGTGAAAAAGTAGGCAGTGTGTGCAACAAGCCTCTGCCTTGGTGGACCTTACTTGGCGGTCACTGCAAATGGAGGAATAGGCTGGGGAGAGACACACAACAAAGTCACATGACGGAAGACCAAGGGATTGCAGAGAAGAAGGCTGAGGAGGAACCTGGCCAACAGGCAATGCGGCCTCACGTCAGAAACATGGACGCTGGAGGTAGGGACACTTCCAAAGGGTTCAGTGCCAGAGCCATGACTTGCTTGATTATATCACCTGTCTTCCCCGAGCCCCACGGGGGCAGCATGCAACCAATCAGTCGTGACTAATGCGGTCATGGCCGCTGCCACCAGCCACGTGGAGAGCTACTTCGTGGGAACGGGATTAGACCTGTTCTGTGGACTCAGGAGGTCTGGAGGGCGAAACCACGAGAAGGAAAGTGCATTTAGCTCAATTTAATGCAGGACTGTAGTAGTCAGAGCAACGGACTAAGTCAGATCAGTCAGTCATGAGTTCTTCACCTTGAAGTCTCAGTAGTGGACTGTAGTTTGCAGAATAATCATGTTTCCTTATTTAAAGATGTGTTGCCCAGTAAATCCCCTGTTTATAAGGTATGGGGTGTGGGAATAAAATGTTTTATTGTGATAAGATATACATAACAAAATGTACCATTTTAACCATTTTTAAATGTACATTTTACTTGGAAGAAATTCACTTAGAAGAAAACTTGGGGGAAGATCCTCATCACCTTGGGTTTGGCGATGGTGTCTTAAGTATGACACCAAAAGCACCAGTAGCAAAAGAAAAGATAGATAAATTGGACTGTATCAAAATTGAAAATATTTGTGCATCAAAGGACAATCTATCAAGAGAGTGAAAAGATAAGTCATAGAATGGGAGACGATATTTACAGATAATATACCTGACAAGGGATTAACATCCAGGATATATAAAGAACTCCTACAACTAACAGCAGAAAAAACCACAGAAAACAAAAAACCAATTTAAAAATGAGCAAAGGATTTGAATATACATTTCTCCAAAGAACATATGCAAATGGCCAATAAGTACATGACAGTATGTTCCACCGATCATTAGGGAAATCAAGTCAAAACTGCCATGAGATACACTTCATACCCACTAGCATGGCTGTCATCAAAAAAAATTTCTTGTAAAGTGTTGATGAAGATATGGAGAAATTGGAACCTTCGTGCTTTGCTGGTGGGAGTTTCAAGTGAGAATCAACTTTGGAGACACACTAGTGTCTCCATTTTGCAAATGCGGAACTCAAGCTAGGACAAGTTAGGTGATTTGTAGGAGATCACCCAGCCAGTAAGTGGTGCAGCCAGGAACCGAGCCAGATTGTGACTCTAATCAGAGCACCAGATGCAGCAGAAGCTTGTACCCTCCTAGTTCCAGATTGGGATGGAGGGTAGCAGTGAGCTCAGTGGGCTGGTGGTGCTAGTAGACCACAGTGGGTAGCAGCGCGTCCGGACTCCAGGCGCACACTGCATTTGTTCAGAGCACATGAGACGCAACAGGGTCGTGTTGAAACCCGGTTGGGGCTGTTCATGCCATTCACCTGTGACCGTGCCTTTGGCTTCACCTGCCAGATCTACTTGGCTGTACCTTCACATCCAAGACATCTTCCAGAGGAAGAGCAGAAGTCCTCAGATGCTGACTGTGCAGTCACACATTCTGAATGCTGCTCTGAATGGCTTGCACCAGGCCACGCAGAAACATAGATGAGGCGCACCTGTTACCGTAGTGAACGCTTATGTGTCAGACGCCATGCTAAGTGTTATCTTGTGCAGTGAGAGAACTGCTGCCATTATCCCCATTTTCAAGATAAGAAAACTGAGCCTCAAGGAGTTCCTTGTCCCATGGCTGGTAAAGGCCAGACCCAGGACGTCTCCCTTGCTCCTAGTCCCCACCCACTTTCCGCGAGTGCACGGAACTAGGAAATGGTGAGGGGCCCAGAAGAATCATGTCAGGGAGGGCAAAGCCAGAATAGGTTTGAGCAGATGGAAATATTAAGAAAAAGAAAAACGGCTTTTTGTGTTTCAAACAAGAAGAGCCAAAAGGATAAGGACAGATGGTGTAGAGGCAACAAGGGACCGAGGTCAAATGGACGCCTTGACTCCTGTTTTATCTCTGTGTTTTCAGCAAAGGAGATGGGTCTTTTGCCTGGATGTGGGAACTGGGCCTTTGTCGTCTTTACTGACAGGCGCACTTTGCTGTGCTAGACCAGCGGTTCTCAATATGGTCCCCAGGCCAGCAGCATCAGAATCCCCAGGAACTTGCTAGAAATACAAATTCTCCAGCCTACCTGAGACCTACTAAATCAGAAAGGCTGGGGTGGGGCCCAGCTCTCTGTTCTAACAGCGCTCCGGGCCGTTCGGTGCACAGCAGAAGTTTGAGAGCCGCTGCTGTCAACAAAATCAAGACCAATGAACATCCCAGGGGAAAACTTGCAGTAAGACCAGCGAGCAGCTGGCTGTGATCTTCTCCAAATCATGCAGAATTGAAAAAGGGCCATCTGGGATGAGCAATCTTTGCCCAGACAGGTAGACCTGGGATCAGTCGTTTCGTATAAGTCAGCTATTTTGACAAAGCGTTTTATGGGCAACTTGGAGCTAACAAAGGTTAACTTCTCAGAACAACCTTATAAGATAGATGCTACTTTCATGCCCTTTTTATTCATAGGGAAACTAAGGTTTAGAAATGGCAAGTATGTTGTGCAACCTCACGCAGATGAGGAGGAGGTGGGAGCTGGAATTAGCATCCACATGCACAGACATCAAAGGTCTCTGCTCTTCCCACAGCCACCTCCTTCATGTGTCCTTGTTAGGTTCACCACTGTCTGTTGACCATTGACACCCAAAGGATGCTAATCAAGTAAATTAATGTTGAACCTGCTCCCAGGCTCGGTGCCTGTCCCCATTTTTACCAGTGACTTGAATAGGAGCATCGATGGTCTATCTAGCAAATTCACCAGTGACGTGACTTTCGGGTGATTCTCAATATTTGGATCTCAGGGTTAAATCCAAATCAATCAAAGATGAAATTTAATATGGACACATGCAAAATTCTGTACTCAGGTTCAAAACATTTGTACAAAGCAGAGGGATGAATGGTACCAACCCTCAGTGGGTGTGTGATTGTTCAAAAAAGTAACGTGATCTTAAGCTGTAACGAGGGATGTGTAACATCTTTGTGAGTCAGAGAGGTCAGTAGTGGTCTTGTTTTACTCTGCCTCATCATATTCCACTCAGAGAATCACATTTAGTTTTGGGTACTAGGCTGGAGAAGGACCACAGTGGCAGAGAAATTTGGAAGTTGAAAGGTTTTGAGAGAGAAGAAGGCTCTAAGAAGCGTGAGAGCCATCTTCCTGCATTCAACAAATACTCCTTAGGCACTTAAAGGCTCCAGGCCTGTGCTGGGGGAATTAAAAAAAAAAAAATCAATAAAACAAGGTCCCTGCCCTTGAGGAGCTCACAGATTTGATCTGTGAGGTTCCAGGTGTAATACCAGGGTTGGGGGAGGAGGCCAGAGTCCATCTGGACACTGGGAAGAACATTCTAAGAAATAAGATCACCTGAAATGAGCTTGACTGCCGCTTGGGAGGCTGTCAATTCAGCATCGCTGGAGATGTCCAGGCAGCAGCCAAGCACCCTCACTGGGGCCGTGGAGGGGGAAAGCCACGTCCTACAGACAGACTTGGCATGTTGGTTTGCTGACTGGGGCGGCCACAGCAAAGTCCCATAGATGGGGCACTTTAGACAACAGAAATGCATCGTCTCACCCTTCTAGAGGCTGGAAGTACAAACCCAAGGGGTCAGCACAGCTGGTCCTTCCTTGGGGCTGCGAGGGAAGGAGCTGTTCCAGGCCCCCTCCACGGCTCGCAGATGGCCGTGCTCCTGTTCACGTGGCGTGCTGCCGTACGCCTGTCTCCGCGTTTTCCCTGTTTATAAGGACGCCAGTCATGTTGGATTAAGGCCCACCCTAATGGCTGAATTTTAACTTGGTTACCTCTGTGAAGACCCTATCTCCAAATAAGGTCACATTCCAGTGTACTGGGGGTTAGAAC